>PVIR01025546.1:0-24768 GCA_004026965.1 Petromus typicus | reverse complement strand
TTATGAGAACTGACTTGGTAAGCTGGAGTCTTTAGAAGAAGTAAAATAGCACATACAGATATGCCACTTAGAGATATGCCATGTTTGTTCAAACAAACAAACAAAAAAACAATTTTATTATGAGAACTGACTTGGTAAGCTGGAGTCTTTAGAAGAAGTAAAATAGCACATACAGATATGCCACTTAGAGATATGCCATATTCTTGGTGAATTCCTGCAGCACAGAATTCATTTGACATTATGATTCTACATAGTAAGTAACAATGTCCAACAGAAGTGTAATGTGAATTTGAATACAAGCCACTAAATAATATTTTTAAATGTAATCAGTACTAAATGTTATATTTATATTTCTTATTAAGTCCTCAACATCCAACAAAATAGAACACCAGACTGAATGACACTTTCTACTAAAACGTATCTCAATTGAATCGGTCACATTTCCAGTGCTTCACGTGACTAGTGGCCACTAAATTGGACTAATGAAACAGAGAACTGTAGAGAATTTTTAGATAAATTCAAAATTCATAATGGAGGTTTTAAGAGGTTAAAGGTGAGAAAAATCAAACTATATCCTTATAATGATCTAATGTAAAACAGCAGAAATTGAACAGCTAGAAATAAGAATTTATATTTAATACCAAATGAAAGGATAGATCACCAGGCATTAACAGGGATACCAAATCCAATAAGGAACACAAAAATCTAAACATTACTGTATAAATTAAATCTATGACTTTCCCGAAGTCTAATTTTATTAAATGATTTAAATAGAAAATGGCTGGGTATGCCATCTAGTTATGCGAAAGAAATGTGTCAAGGGGCCAGGGATATAGTTCAGTGGCACCTTGCCTGCCTGGCAAGTACAAGGTCCTGAGTTTGATCCCAGTACAAAAATAAATAAATAAAAATTTTTCAGGAACATACTAACAACATACACATAGTTATAAAGTACACTTCCTTCTACTACTGTTCTCTCAAGTCTAATTAACTCTAGATACCTGGAACTTGAAAATATGGCAAGTTCAGTGGACAATGAAGAACTCCACTGGATAAAACTGAGATGGTTCTTTGAAGTTCAAGTTTAAAAGCTCTTACAAACTCTCCAATGTGAAGCAGACCATAAAAACTAAACTAGTTAAAAGGTAAGATATAGGGCCGGGGAGTTAGCTCAGTGGTTCCAGCGCCTGTCTTGCAAGCGCAAGGACCCGGGTTCGATGCCCCGGAAACCACATAACAATTACTGGGTGTGGAGACCCACACCCAGCAGCAACTAGTACCACATACCACAGTGCCGGGCGTGGTGGCTCACGCCCGTAATCCCAGCACTTGGGAGGCAGAGGCAGGAGGATTGTGATGTGAGTTGGAGGCTGAGCTCAGGGCCAGCCTGAACCACAAAGCGAGACCCTGTCTCAAAAAACCTAAAAAAAAAAAAAAGGTAAGATATAAACTATTACATCACACTGACCTGGGTTTAATCTTGGCTTTAACAACCTTTAGCTGTGACTGTGGACAAATTACTTAACTCCTTTAGACTTTCTCCTTTTTCTTCACAAATAGATAAAACTGTAATGACGAAATATATCTGACACATAGGAAACATTCAATGTAAAAACTGCAGGTATTATGAACTCAGATGACACCCAGACTCCTTTTAAGTAATACGTATGACTTGAGGTGCTTTCCCTAGATTCTAAGAAGAATATAAGACAGCAAGATACAAAGGCTTGCATATGCTGGCCTTGTCTTTCTAACAAAACCAGAACTGCCAATGATGCACTATGGATAGTAACTAGGAACCATTCTACCAGTTTAACAGCCTAGTATGTTAAACCCTGACATGAACACCAGTTCATGGCTGCCCTCATTTGATTTTTAAAACAGCGTTTCTATTTCTTCAATAGTAAGTTTTTATTTCTTCAATAGTAAAACATACAGAAGTTCAAAAGTATATAAATGAGTAATAAATTCATATTTTACATTTAACATTCTTTTTTTTTTTTTTTTTTTAG
This sequence comes from Petromus typicus, assembly GCA_004026965.1. Taxonomy (NCBI): domain Eukaryota; kingdom Metazoa; phylum Chordata; class Mammalia; order Rodentia; family Petromuridae; genus Petromus; species Petromus typicus. The sequence continues at coordinate 22,756 of PVIR01025546.1, read as the reverse complement.
GTTTTTTGAGACAGGGTCTCGCTTTGTGGTTCACGCTGGCCCTAAGCTCAGCCTCAAACTCACATCACAGCAATCCTCCTGCCTCTGCCTCCCAAGTGCTGGGATTACAGGCGTGAGCCACCACGCCCGGCACTGTGGTATGTGGTACTGGTTGCTGCTGGGTGTGACTCTCCACGCCCAGTATGGTACGTGGTTACCGGGGCATCGAACCCGGGCCCTCGCACTTGCAAGACAGGCGCTCGAACCACTGAGCTAACTCCTGGCCCCCACATTTAACATTCTTAATTCAGCAAATATGGGATTAGAAAAAAAAAATGGGAGATAATAGTCAACATCACAAAATTTACATGATGCTGCCTGAAGTAGGACTTCATTTCTGTTATTCACCATACCAGTTAATTTTCTTCATTATCACCAGGAATATGAAGTTACCTTCTTTCCTTCCTTCCTTTCTTTCTTGACAAATTTCTGCCTTGAACATATGCTCCTTGAGAAACCTTGTCTCTGACTTATTTTGATATTCTTTACCTAAAGCAGGTACTTAGTAAATATTTAATGAACTAACATGTTCAGGTCATTGCAGACTTGTGCCTTGAGTTCACTCCTCTAGCAAAAGTGGAATGTGAGTGGTAGAGATATACTTTAATTTTCAAAATACTAACTACAGAAGCCATACAAGATACTATTAAGAGCAAAGTCACCAAAGCAAGACTGACTTGGTTCAAATTCCACACCTGTCATTTATTAGTTGTGCAGACTGTACACAAATTACACGCCAGAGCCTCAACTCAATTTTCTCCTGGTAAACCAAAAATCACCAAAGAGTATCAGGGTGCTGATGTGGGGGCTAAATGAATACACAAAGCAAGAATTATGTATGAACTGTGACCAGTGATACTAATATTATCATCCTTCTTTTTTTTTTTTTCAGACAGGGTCTCACTTTGTAGTTCAGGCTAGCCCTGAGCTCAGCCTTGAACTCACAGCAATCCTGTCTCTAACCTCCTGAGTGCTGGGATTACAGGTGTAAACCACCACACCTGGCAATGTGGTATGTGGTACTGACTGCTGGTGGGCGTGAGTCACCACACCCGGTACTGTTGTATGCGGGTTACCCAGATCGAACCTGGTCCCTTGCACTTGCAAGTCAGGTGCCAGAACCACAGAGCTAAATCCCTGGCCCATTATTATCATCATCTCTTATCCCAAAGCAAGAAGAAGCACCAATATTAAGATTTCTCTCCACCAATAAACCATAAAAGATTCTCACAGCCACATTGCTTCCTACAAATTTTTCTCTTGTTGCCTTATCTTTACCTTTCAGTATGATTTTATTCAAGAATTTCTTCGATGTACTGGCAAATAAAAATACAAAATTAAAAATACCCACTAGATCAAGGGAATTCTATCTTCTAAATTTTTACAACACCAATTCCTCAGTATCAGAATTAAAAGAGTTCTCAGAGGTGTACTGACAATTTCATTTTCTGCAAGAGCACACACAAGCCTAATCAAAGTAAACAGACTGGACAAATTCAAACACAGATCTTGCTCATTTAATGACTGAGATGTGTACCTGTGACTAAGTCATTAAATGAATTGGCTGCTAAATGAGGAATTATATATAGTATATACATTATAATAAGAAGAACAAAGAAATGGTTCAAGGAAATGTCAACTTGGTTAGTTTGCTCTATATAACTTTTACGTGCAGTACTATAATGTGAAACAGAATTACAGTACTATACAGTATAAACAGCAAAAACATACTACTGTATAAACAAGGTATACTGTACAAAAAAAGACACTGAGGTCCTATAAACAAGACATACAGAACTGTACCAAAAAAAAAAAAATAAAACGGGCAAAGTCGTCAAAGTCTAAATAGTCATTAAACAGGCAGGTCATTAAAGGAGGAATATTCGCAGTTATCAAGTAAAATTTGCTCCCCTAGTTACGCATCCTCCTTGAATATACTTCTTTTAAATAAATTAGGTATAAAAAAAACCCAACACCACACAAAGTCCTCACTCGCAGATTGCCACTGACATTTTAGGGAGGACCTTTTAAATAAATCAAAATGTCTCTGTGGCTCCACATCTCCACAGGTGACTTCACTGGATGAAGAAAAACATAGCAATGGTTCTAATTAAAGAGTTTTTAGGGGACATGTACCAACAGAATTATTTCTTTAAAATTTTACTAAATCTTTAAATAAGTAATTATTATTAATTGAATTGTTCAAGTTTTTAAATACTACTGACTTTTGGCAGATTAATTTAATGATGTAATACTTATGCGTATAGACTAGTGAAACCCTTTCCAAATCAATATGCATTGTTATAGTCTCTGCATATGCTAAAAACCAGAAATCTAAAAAGAAGAGAAAAAGAAAACGGTTGGGAAATAGTGCAATGTCTCCAACACTTCATTCTATATTTACCTTCTCTAATCCTCGTGACTACCCTATAACAGAGTATTATTCTCATCTCACAGAAAAACAAATCAAGACTTGGGAAAATTAAGTTTATTTTCTTTCTATATTTACCTTCTCTAATCCTCGTGACTACCCTATAACAGAGTATTATTCTCATCTCACAGAAAAACAAATCAAGACTTGGGAAAATTAAGTTTGTTTTCTAAATCACAAATTGCTAGTAGAAGAGCCACAGTTAAGGACCAGGCTTGTGACTAGAAACTGAGAGTAGATTAACCTTTTCAAAATAATAATTTAGTTTGCAGTGCTGGGGATCAAATTCAGGGCCTCAGGCATGCTAGGTGAGAGCTCTACCACTAAGCTACATCCTCTGTCCTTGATCAACTTTAACAGGCTGCAACCTTGGACTGAGCAGCCTGGTTTTCAGGAGCAGAAGAACACAGAAAACTCATGCCAGCCTAAGCAACTCACTCCCTTTAGGTTAGTGTTATGGTTAGGGTTTCCAGCACAGAATCTTCAGCCTCCAGCTCCAATGCTTCAGCTCTCAGTCACAGATATTTCAGACTCTCATGAGACAGTACAAAGAGCTCCATGGCTTCGACGGGATCCTTCAGATCCCCAGTGGGCAGATAGACCTTTTGCACTCTTCCACACCCCACTCTGGGTGGCCATAGCAAGCCAATCTTGTAAATTCCTACATGTTTGTATATCTTATATTAAATCTGTTTCTCTAGTAAGCACTAATATGTACCACAAACCTAATTCTGTTACACACTGAAACTTCAATTACCATAGGCATGGTAACCCATGGCTATACTCCCAGCGCTCTGGGAAGCAGAGGCAGGAAAAATGCAAGTTCAATCTCAGCCTGGGCAATTCAGTGACTTTGTGAGAATCTATGTCAAAATAAAAATAAAAAGGGTGCAGGTCTTAGGTTCAATCCTAAGTCCTTGGGGATATAGGGGGAAGGAGAGTCAATTTGATGATACAGTTAAAGCAATTTTTGTTGTTTTGGGGGATAAGGTCTTTACTACCTAGTCCAGACTGGCCTTAAACATGTGACGCTCTTGGCTCAGCACCCCAAGGACTAGGATTGCAGATTAGGGTTACAGGCTTGTGCCCCCACATCCAACATAAATCAAGATGTGTGCAACTTCCTGTTTAGTTTAATTTATAATGAAAGTTCTATATCTGATACTATACATGCTACCATTAATTATGGGTAGAAGGGAAAGATTTAAGGAGGACTTCCATTTCTACTATTCTCAACACACAGGAGTATCAACTCTTCCATTATACATGCATGTATACATTACACATTTCTATTTCCTTACGTGTGTTACTGTGTAAGATAATATAACCCAAACAACCTATGTCACCTCCTAAATTGTTTTTTAAAATTCTAGCACAGAAGAGCAAAGTATGCCTAACCTATTCTTTTCAGTTTCATCACTGAGGCAAGGAAGTGGTGGTTTGAAACATGATACTTGAGCAAGATGTTCAGAAAATCCTCTTTGTGATAAAGTACCATACTCATTATGTAGTTTTGTGACTTTTACTAACAGTAATTCTATTTTCCTTATTTTTCTCTTATTATCAGTACTTCTAAATGATCTATCTAGAAATGTAGAATTAGTTTTCAGTTTCCTTAAGCCATTATATTTAACAAAATATGTTTTAAACTGACATGGTGGTGGCCAGAGATTTAGCTCAGTGGTTCCAGCACCTGCCCTGCAAGAGCAAGGGCCTGGGTTCAATTCCTGGTAACCACATACAACAATGCCCGGCATGGTTATTCACACCCATCAACTATCAATACCACATACCACAGTGCAGGCATGGTAGCTCATGCCTGTAATCCCAGCACACTGGAGGCAGAGGCAGGAGGATGGCTGTGAGTTCAAGGCTTGTCTAGATTACAATTGTGAGCTGAGAGCCAGCCTGAACTACAAAGCAAGACCTTGTCTCAAAATACAAAACAAAACTGGAAATGGTGACACAGTCCTGTAACTCAGCACTCAAGAGTTGGAAGGAGGATCTTGAGTTTAAGGATTAGCCTGGAGACATTTCCAGGAAACCAAAGGATACAATATACATAGTATATATAGTAAGTGCTCTCAGGTATTTACCAGACAAGGGTGAGTCACACCTGTAATCTCAAACTGAGGCAGTAGGATTAAGAATTCAAACATAGCCAGTACAACTTGATGACTCAGCAAGAACCTATCACCAAAATCAAACAAAAAAAGCCATGCATGTACCTCTAGGCAAAGATCTTGGGTTCAATTCCTTGCACCACCAATTGTTTTCTAAACAAAGGTAAGTTTTGTTTTTTTTTGTTTTTTTTTTAAGGTTTTTTGAGACAGGGTCTCGCTTTGTGGTTCAGGCTGGCCCTGAGCTCAGCCTCCAACTCACATCACAATCCTCCTGCCTCTGCCTCCCGAGTGCTGGGATTACAGGCGTGAGCCACCACGCCCAGCACTGTGGTATGTGGTACTGGTTGCTGCTGGGTGCACCCAGTATTGTTATGTGGTTACCGAGGAATCAAACCTGAGTCCTTGCGCTTGCAAGACAGGCGCCGGAACCACTGAGCTAACTCCCCGGCCCAGTTTTTTTTTTTTTTTTTTTGAGACAGGGTCTCGCTTTGTGGTTCAGGCTGGCCCTGAGCTCAGCCTCCAACTCACATCACAGCAATCCTCCTGCCTCTGCTTCCTGAGTGCTGGGATTAGAGGCGTGAGCCACCACACCTGGCAATGTGGTATGTGGTACTGGTTGCTGCTGGCCCTGAGTCTCCATGCCCAGTATTGTATGTGGTTACCGGGGATCGAACCTGGGTCCTTGTGCTCGCAAGACAGGCGCCGGAACCACTGAGCTAAATCTCCAGCCCCAACAAAGGTAAGTTTTTCCCTAAAATGACCAAAACCTGAAAATATTTGTTGCTATAATCAGTGAATGCTTGTGTCCATTCTAATAGCACCAATATATCGTTTGCTTGTTGGTTTGTTTTTCCTGGACATTTTGCAACACAGTCTGTTATGTAATTCAAGCTGGCCTTGAATTGACTACATAGCCCAGTCTAGCCTAGCCTTAAATTCAAAGCAATCCTCTTGCCTCAGCCTCCTAAGAATTCCAATTACTAGCATGCAGCATCACTTGGCAAATATACACATCTCTGTAGGTTAAGTCTCCAACTAGCAAGCCAGTTTTGTTCTGGGAGAATGTTTGTTATGTCCAACAAAGTGAGTCTTATACATCCTGACACAAATATACAATTTAAAACATTAAAAAACCTCAAGTTTCCAGATCACCACTGTTTTTCTTCTTGCTTCCAGACATCGTGGACACTAAGTACTGTCCTATTGTGTACTATCGCACTGTACAGCCAGCACAAAGTAGCATCTGTGACAATATCTAGCAGACACGTGAGCTATTTCCATACTTTCTTCACATCTATGAATGCTCATAACACACGGTCTGTTAGTATCTGTGAAAGTTCGCAACTTGAATGCTCCTAAACTGGGAACTTATTGTATAGTACAATACAGCTGTTTATTGTAAGTGTTTTAGAACAATAGTCAGGTAAAAGGAATCGAGGAAAAGATTAACATGAATTTGGAGTCTGTACCTATGAGATACTGTATCTTGCTTAACTCTCATAATTGATGTTTCCAATACTGGAATTAAATAACAAAGTCTCAGCATCATCAGTTCTGGGAATAATGTCAATGTTCTACACACACACCCACCCACCCACACGCACGCACATGCACACATGCACGCACACGCGCGTGCACACAAACACACATACACACGCGTGCGCGCGCCCCAAACTACCCTGTTCTTAGATCAATTGCGTAACTACTACTTCCTAACTCAGTTCTGTCATGGAATTTTAGTGCCCAGGTTGTTTCTGAAGGCACCAGTACTGTCACAAACTGCTTCCATGTCATTTAGAAATGAGAAATACTATGAAGATGAATTGGGCTGGGGATATAGTTCAGTGGTTCCGGCGCTTGTCTTGCAAGCGCAAGGACCCGGGTTCAATCCCCGGGAACCACATAACAATACTGGGCGTGGAGACTCACCCCTGCAGCAATCAGTACCACATACCAAATTGCCAGGCATGGTGGCTCACGCCTGTAATCCCAGCACTCAGGAGGCAGAGGCAGGAGGATTGCTGTGATGTGAGTTGGAGGCTGAGCTCAGGGCCACCCTGAACCACAAAGCGAGACCCTATCTCAAAAAAAAAAAAAAGAATGAAGATGAATTAATTTATGGTATAAACGATTCATTTTCATCTTATGCTGCAAGGTCTAATATGTTATACTATACAAAATCTACACTGGAATCCTGATCTATGACATATCTGAATCTTAAGTGATGAAAATATTTCATTAATACTTTAAATTAATCCCTACCAACACTTTACAAAATCCAGTCTGAAGAGAGAAAGAATAGGAAAAGTGCCACCAAATATACTGTTGCTGAACAGCCAAACACAAAAAAAGATGCTGAACAGACAAACACAAAAAAAGATGATGCTGGATCCTAATCTCACATGCTATAGAAAAATTAACTCAAAATGAATGGAAGACCTAAACATTAAACTAAATTCCTAAAGAGAAATATAGCATAAATCCTAAATCAGGTTTTGAGACATAAGATTTTTTTCCTTCTCAGTTTCAAGGTAAATTATTAGGGGAGAGGCAATGCAAATTAAGTAATGTTCTGTAGTAAAAGAGCCATTACAAATAAGAACAAAGTACTGGGTTTAAAGAACCATCATCACCGCAATACAAGGATTTGACATGCTGAAAATTCCAACTAGCAGCACTATTTAAGCAAGTATACCTAATAAAAATGCAAGTATTCGAGGATACTGAATTGTCTTCTGAATCAAAGTTTAAATAAAAGCCTACAATAACGGCACCTTTTTTTTTTTTTTTTTGAGACAGGGTCTCGCTTTGTAGTTCAGGCTGGTCCTGAGCTCAGCCTCAAACTCACATCACAGCAATCCTCCTGCCTCTGCCTCCCGAGTGCTGGGATTACAAGGTGAGAGCCATCACATCAGGCACTGTGGTACTGGTTGCTGCTGGGCATGAGTCTCCATGCCCAGTGTAGTGTGATTGTCAGGGGATCGAATCCGGGTCCTTGCACTTGCAAGACAGGCACCGTAACCACTGAGCTAAATCCCCAGCCCAACAGCACATTTCTTGAGAACAGTCTGTATGTATGCAACAGTAAATTTCAGGGTTAAAGCCAACTGTAAGTAACAGATGATTACAAGCAAGGTAAAGGTACAAGGCATGAACTTAGACAATGAAAAGGACTGCTACAGCTCTACAAGTGAATTCTACTGCAGCAAAGGTCACTGTGTAATACATGATAGCAACACAAAGACTACTTTCATGTGTGCAGGCATACCTTATGAAATTTTTCTTCATCTGGTTAAAAAAAGAGTTATGAACAAACTTTTGTAATTGTATATGAAAGTGTTCCTACCAAAGAACGCGAATAAATGCCGGTTATAGTATGCTATGTATGTTTGCTTTAGCAAACACATACACTAAAAAACAGCAATAAGCTAGCTATACTTCCTTGGGTAACACTGTGGACTAATGATTTCGCTGGAGCCTAAAAATCTTGTTAAGAAAAGATAACTTAGGGAAGTCACTATTGAGGAAACAGAGACTCCTGCCTATCACTAGTAGCCCCTGCTTCCTGCCTTGACTCCTTTCCTCCCTACATACCTCAGATCTATAAATTTGGTCATCCCAGTCAATTAAAGCCACGTAAATCCAAGCAAACAAAACTGAACATAAATTTCAAAAAGGTGAAGAACAAATTTCTAAATAACCAAGCAGGTCCAAGTGTCACATAGGCTACTGGCAAAATTACAGGAGATAACAAATTAATATACTAAGTTTTCTCCGATGTTATAATTAAACTTCTACATCTGATTTACAAGGTAAATCTCACTAGAAACAGAAAAAGATATGTTTATATCCACAGAAAATAATTTCTGATCCAGGCATCATGGCACAGCTTGTAATCCCAGTACTCTGGGAGGCTGAGGCAGGAGGCTGAATTAAGAAGATTGGTAGTTTGTACCGAGCCTGGGCAACTTAGCAAGAACCTGTCTCAATAGGAGGTCAGGGGAGATTGAAGATGTATGTAACTCAGTGCAACAGCCCTGGATTCAGTCCCAGGAATTCCTCACAATTTTTATTTCTGGGAGACATCTATCTCCAAAAAATTGGATTTGCCAATGTTAAAAGAACTCTTATCCCAAACTGACATACTCATGTGTTGAGCAAACAATCTAAGGCTGCAAGTTTTCAAACAAATCCCTCACAACTGAAATTTGTGTTATATTTTCATATTCTTGTTTCATTTTGCAAATTGGCTTTGCATGCATGCCCTTTTGTCTTTTCACAAACTTAACAGTGCCAAGGTCATTATGTTCTGTTTTTTTAATCCACATATTGAAAAAAGTAGAAAATAACTAAAATGCTTTTTTCCATAAGAACTCTCGCAACCCTACACAACAGAAGAGTGTACTTACTACTAGATTCAAAGCACTAGCTCATCTAAGGACTTGCACTCACACTAGCACACATAAAACACACCCAGAGCCTACCTCTTAGAAATCATTATAATTCTGTAAGTCTACAATGTGGCCCATTTCTTATTAAAAACTAAACATATGAGAGACTGAGTTAAATCATCATATGATTGGAAGTAATTTAATATTCTCATGTACAAATACAAGACCATTTTATTCATTTGCTCACTTAAGTAATTTATAATGAGCATGTACCAAGTGCTTGGTAAGTTTCTAGGAATGGGGAGTTGGTCTACATAAAAGCAATGAAGACCAAAAAAAAAGCTAAATTAAGGCCTAGAGAGCAATTATACAGCAAAGTACATCTATTTTAGATAGAAACAGAGAGAGTCTATGAGTAGGTAATATTTAACAGAGAATTTTATGATAAAGTACAGAAGAAGCAAAAAGAACAGCAAATTTAAAGTGCTGAGGTGCTACCTCTGGTCCATGTTTGGCAAGACGTTACCACATAACTGGCTTCCTAACTCCAAAGACTTAATACATAAACAAAATTTGGAAATACAGGACAAAATTCAGATTTCAAAATTAATTTATTAGGTACTGGGAACCAGACCTAGAGTATTCACACTGAACTATACCCCAGTCCCTTTTTATTATTTGGAGACAGGGTCTTGCCAGGCTGCTGAACTGCCCAGGCCACGCCTGAATGTGGGCTCCTCCTGCCCGAGGCTCGCAGAGTGCTAAGATCGCAAGCATGCACCATCATGGCCAGTAATGCTATGAGATTAAAATGCCATGGTCTGGCTTAGGGAAGGAGATAAAATCTTACTTAATCTTGCTCTTAATGGACAAACTATCAGTACCCAGAAGGAGGGAGAGATAGAACTTTCTACTAGGGGCAAAAGAACTAATAGAAACACAAATTCCTGAAGTATAAAGACAATCTAGAAAATCAAGAGTAAACAGGCTGACCAAAATTAGAAAATTTGTGGACAAAATTTCAGGTTAGAACTAGAATGCCTTTAGCCATTTTCATTTAGAAAATGCATATTTATCTATCACCCAGCTAAAAATTTTAAATCTTTTGCTTTTTCTGTCTGTTACCAGGGATTAAATTCAGGACCTTGAGCTTGCGAGGCAAGCTTGGCATTTACAGCTCCAAAATTCAAATCTTTCATGAAATATTCATTCTAACGCCCATAGGCAAATGTTTTTCTCCCTTGTAACACCTATTTTCCTCAGATCTGTCAAAAATACCCTTTCTCAATCACTATCTCATTTCAAACAGTTCCTAACACACAAGTATCATCTAAAACATATTTGGTTCAATTAACTAGTGGAATAAAATGGGAGAAGGGTTCACAAAAAACGCAACATATATAGATGTCAATTCACCCAAAATTGGTCTATAGATTTAATGTAATCAATACCACAATGCTAACAAGGTGTTACCAATGATGTCCAAATGATTCTTGATCAATTACAAAAGTAAAAGATAGGATCCTAGACTTCACAGGCCAAGAAAAACCCCAAATCAAGGCAAAGAAAACCTCAAAATCAGTCATAAAAATAAAACAAACTTTTTAGAAAAATAAGAAAAAAACCTTCGGAATCTAGCACTAAGCAGTAAGTTTTTAGATTAAAGGACATTCCATAAAATAAAAAGGAACAAATTACACCTCATTCAAATTAAATTTCTGAGTATGCAAAAAAAAAAGCCATGTCAAGATAAGACAAGCTACTGACTAGAACATACAGTATTTGCAACATATATAATAAAACAGTAGTAATACAGAATACTGTATATAAGAATTCTCTATATCAAGCAGTGATGGAAGGGCAAAAACCTAAGTAGAAATAGGTAAAAAAGCAGACATTTCACTAAAGATGACAGAGAAGTGGCAAACAAAAACATGAAAGACTGTTCAAAATTATTAGCTAAAAGGCAAATGCTACTTAAAACCACACTGAGATAACCTAATATTAAATATATGAAAATATCTGAACCAAAAATAAAAACTTGCCCTCACCAAATGCTGGTGGAGGATATACAGCAACCGGAACATTAGTTGAACCCACAGTGAGATACAACTACCTACTTACTTATGAATAAAAAACATTAAATGCTAACAATCATAAAAGAAACTGTTTGACAGTGGGTCAGAAAATCCTCCTTATTCTAGAAGGATATGGTTCCAGACAGTAGAGGCAAAACATGCTGCCTAAAGCGACCATGAGGATCTGGTCGAGTATCCCTACACAGTCTATTAGCAATAATGCTCAAGCATGGAGCCCCCCATCCCACAGCAACTTAAAGGACACAGCTCAGAGAGCTCCAGCCCACTGAAGTTCCTGGAAAGGCACAAGTGCTCCCACCTCCTTACTTACCTCTTCAACTGTACCTATTGTAAAATTTCTATTAAGATAGATGAGTGAATAAATGAACGAATAAATGAATGGGTTGGCCAGTATACAAAGACAGTGGAATGTACCACACTGCTACTGAGATTGTTATATAGTCACTTTTAGAAAATTTAGACATTTTAGAAAATTTTTTAGAAAATTTGCAGGTTCTTAAACTACCAAGTGACATAGTATTTGTTTATACTGTTATTCTCATATAAAAACAGGTACACAAATGTTTAACGGTATATAAGAAATAACCCAGATAACCTTAAATGAGCAAATGGTTTACAAAATGTGGTACATCCATGCTATCGAATATAATTCAGCAATATGCGGGAAAAAACTAGTGAAAACAGATAACAATTTTGATCTCCAGAGAATTATGGTGAATGAAAAAAGTCAACCCAAAAGGATATACTACATGTTCTACTTATACAACATTCTTGAAATCACCACATTATAGAAACAGAGATCAGGTTACTGGTTTCCAGGGGTAGAAGAAGCATAAAGAAGGGAAATGTGTGAGTTTCAAAGAGTGATGTGAAGGATTATTGTTAGAAATGGACTGTACCTTGACTGTATCAATGTCAATTTCCTGGTTGTGATACTGTACTCTACAGTCTAAGATGTCACTACTGGAGGAAAGGGGGTAAAGACTTCATGATATTTCTACATTATTTCTTACAACTCTGAGAATCTACAATTACTTCCCCAAAAAGTTTAACTGGAAAAAAAAAAAAAAGGATGGGAAGGCACCGAAATTAATATTACATGGAAAAAAACACCTTTGAGAGGAGGGGAGAGTGGGCAGGTAGAGGCAAGATGTCTTCTGTATAAATTCAGGCTCAGTGCTAACTGGGTTAGAAGGGACAGGGTCTATGAAAGAGGCAAAAATGGCAGAACCATGACCTTTAAGGTGATCAAGAAAACTTGGAATATTAGTTAAGGTCTGTGGAAAGCATGGCTAAGAATCAAAGAACTCAACATCCCTTACTTGTCTCATCTAAAGCACTATTCTTTACTTACTAATTTAGTATATAACATATTCTGTTTTATCTATAAGGCTGCAAAGTGTTCACTGTAACTGCAAGATTTTCTAAAAGACAAAGTTGTAACACCAAAACTTGTGTTACTATGAAATTCAGCATGATTTATACTATCAACAACATAAGCAACAAGTCATTATTCTTTTTACACTAAAGAAAAGGAGACTGCACAAAACTTAACTGAAGTAGAATGACTATTTTCTTACTTTTACATACTGAGAATGATGGTGTGTAGCAGGCCTCCCCTCAGTCCAGTGGGAAAGACAGCCGGCTTCTAGTAAATACCTACAACTTCCCAGTAGATGGGACAGATAAGACTCACAAATGCGTTTATGATGCCCCGCTCCAAAAAGTCTTCACAATGTACACATATCTGAGCAGACTGCCCTAGATATCTAAGTCATGAATATTCCACCCCAGGCTCCTTAGCTCCTCTAATACTGTATAAACCTAATTCCTTTCCTAGTCAATTGCTAATATACTCTCTTCCCTGGTGTTCCCCCATCTATCCAAGAATGAAGCCTCTCCTAGCTGGCTGCCAGAATCTTCTGATTTTGGTCTGTGTTAACTGGAATAAACTTTACTTTTTCTCACAACATAAAGCTTCTTTTCTGACAAATAAATTCTTTTTTTTTTTAAGGGCTTTTTGAGACAGGGTCTCACTTTGTGGTTCAGGCTGGCCCTGAGCTCAGCCTCCAACTCACATGACAGCAATCCTCCTGCCTCTGCCTCCCAAGTGCTGGGATTACAGGTGTGAGCCACCACGCCTGGCACTGGTACGTGGTACTACTGATTGCTGCTGGGGTGAATCTCCACGCCCAGTATTGTTATGCAGTTACCGGGGATCTACCCGGGTCCTTGCTTTTGCAAGACAGGCACTGGAACCACTGAGCTATATCCTCGGCCCTCTGACAAATAAATTCTTTATAACTGTGCATTTAGAACTTCCATAACTGGCTAATCTAACAAGCAATATTTAATTTTACTAACATTTTAAATCTTTTATAGAGACAGGACCAAAAATTTGCCTGGAAGTATCTAAGAAGAAAATGCATAAACTTTCTATATGTGAACCCTCCAATGTTGTTCCAGAACGAACTCTAAGGTAATATTCTTAGACCAAGCTGTCAATGATTACTAACAAAACTCATTATGAGCAATATGCTCTATCCTCACTTTTTTCAGGCAAAGCTATCAATTCATTATTACTTAATTGTAACTCAGCAAGTATTTCCTGAATGGTTAGGTCTAGTCAGTGTAGAGGCACTAAGGATACAACAGAGATGATATAGCTCCTGATTTTGCCTAGTAAAGAGCCAAATATATTAAGGTCTCATAAGGGCAAAGATGCAGATATATAAAAGGAGCCATAGTGAAAAAGAGCAAAAAAGAGCATGTGAAGTCACCTCAACCAGTAGGAAGATAATCAGACAAACAGATATAACGTATGAGCAGAGACCGTAAGATTAAGCACATAGGGCCCAAGCTCAACCCCCAGTACTGAAAGAAAAGAAGGATTAAGCAAGTAGCAGGCAGTTAGGAAATAAGAGAAAAAGTAATGTAATAGTCTGACACAAATATGTACCAAAAACTACAATGACCATAATCCTCCAGAATTTAAAAAAATAAATAAATGAAACACTTTAGGAGTACAATCTAATATCAACAGGTAAGTGGTTACTGAATTTATAGATCAGAAAAAAATGATCTAAACTAGTTAGCTGGCAGCCTAGAAAGACTGGTTGGTACCAGTAAAATCAATACAAATTCATGAAAAGAGAAGACATGGATAACTTCAAAAGTAGGTGTGTAGATAAATCTTTAAACAGAAAGCTCATGACTGAAACTGTAAGAAGCAAACCAGAATTCCTAGATTTCTTCCCCTACTCAAAAAAGCAGACTAACTGCTTCTAGATAATGCCTTCAATGACAATAGGTATAGTGGGTAGGGCATAGGATGAAAAGTGAACAGGAGAAAACAGTGAAATTCTTCCTCCTAAACTAATAATTCTGTAGCCTTTTCCTTTATGCATATCCCCCTCCACCCAAAGGAGGGGTGAGATTTCCTAAGAAGATGGTCTTTATCTGATCTTCCCTCAGTGCAGTTATTTTTAAGACCACCCATGTTCAATGATCTCCAAATTAGTTACGTAAACCAAGACCTCTACTAATGATCTTTTAAAAATTCATTTTAACTTTTCAAATTACATTATTTTGATAAAAATAAAGATGGGATGGGAAGGAAGAGTGGAGGAGTATCTATGCCAGGGTTTTATCTTTATGATTTTTAAAATCATTTTATACACATGGTAAATAATTGAAAGCAGCATAAAACAAGTAATTCTCCATCCTTAAAAAAAAAAACAAAACAAAAACAAACCACGTGCCAAAATAGGGTACCTAAAAAGTGAAAAAGTACTCAACCTGTATATCCATTAACATAGATGGCAACTCCACTAAAAATTGTAGATGAAGTCCCATCCTTCTGCAAAGCAGCATCTGATCGGAACTGTTCTTCCAATTTCTGGACCTTGGCAGTCATATACCCACCCTAGAATTAAAGAGAAGGCAAACCAATCACGAAAGTTACATACATTCCTCACCCCATTTTTAAAAAAAGAAATCTGTATTTTCAAAATAAATAAAAGGATCATATTCTGTGCTAGTGGCCAGAATAAAACATCGATCTCTACATGAGCCACAAATGAGACAAGACAATAAAACACAGATCCAGAAATTTTCACCTCAATTCTTAATAATTTTATTTCACTCTTATTAAGTTACTTTCAAAGATGAAAAAGGTGAGTCAATCATAAAAAATTAATGTCACAACATACTGCTCTTATTTAATCAAGTTATACTAAAGTTTAAACCAATCAGAAGTATGACAGTGGTCTGAGAGCACATTTTAATCTGGCTTCCTCTGTTATACAGGAAGCAATCTGACAACCCATCAGTCTTCTATACATGGGGCAAATCTATACAATGGATGATTCAATATCTAAAATCTGGATCTAATCAGTCTATTTGATATTAATACTAATTTTCATTACATAACTTCAACCTCAGAAAGAATATAAAAAATCATCAAACACCTTTGGTAGATTTATGAATTTTATCTCACTTTTCTTGAACTTCAAAATAATTAAGTACGAGCATTATGAACTAATAGGCCTTTAATTTGAAGCTACAGATGGCTAGAAGTAAGATTTTCAAAATGGAAATGACTTCATCATTTTTTAGATTAAAATATTACATCCTCACAATAAAAAATATTTTAGAAAATAAAGGATGTAAGACTATTATAAATCAGTATAATTTAATTAACATTTTGAAGTATTATTTTCAAACCTTATTTCTGTGTTTCAAAGCATAGAGATTTTTCAAAAGTAAGATCACATATCTCCTATTTTTGGATATGTATCTGTTTTCTAGGAGTTATTATCAGCAATACTAAAATAAAGTCATGATACATTAATTTCTCTATGTAGAGAATATTCACTTCCTCCAGATAAAATTGTGACAGCAAAGTTTAAGAAATCAGATTCATTGATACTACAAAATTTTCAATGCACTGAAAAATCAGAGTTGGTATATGGTGCTTTACAATTTACATCTTAAACCACATCATAAACTAAAAGATGAATGAAAAACTACTAGATATTTCAATATAGTTATTTTTACTCTTCAAAACACACCCATTTTTCCCAGTCATTCTCAGCTCGCTTCCTCCATCCACCTCGCCTCATGGTGGAGCTTCTGTATTGGGGGAAAAAACATATATCAGCTTTATAACATAATGCATGCCTAATTGACATTTCATTTTAATATCAAGAAAAATGAGAAATTAAAATGAATTCAAGTGTTCAATTAATGAAAACCAAAAGTACAGTACTGAGTAACTTTTTCCACAATGTACCATTCTCAGGAGGCTTGACCAGTGAAACTAATGCCTATTAAAACATACTTTCTGCAGAAGCATCATGTTTAGCTTTTTGAAATTTCAATAAGAAAAATCTTTATGCATTCCTAAACAGTACTCCTAGCCTGCACATACATAATGATCATCATCAAATCCAATTAACATGGCCACACTTGTTACCATTAACTAGTTCTACATTTCACACCACTCCTTTTTTTTGAGACAGCATCTTGCTACGTAATTACTGGATGAATAGCCCAGGCTGGCCTTGAATTCATTCATACCAATCCTCCTGTCTCAGCCTCCCAAGTGCTGAGATAACAGGCATGTGCCACCATACCCTGCTTGTTACCATTAATTAGTGAAACAGAATTTAACAAAATTTTTAATTAACTGTCCTACAATAAAGATTTTTGTTTTATTTTTTAGGACAAGATTGCATTAGTTCAGAATGCCCTTGAACTCACTATGTATCCAGGCTGGCCACAAACTCAGGGTGACCCTGCCTCATCCTCCCAAAAGTTAGGATTACAGGTGTGTGCCACCACGCCCAAGTGCAACACAGATTTTCAACTCATTTCCTTCTTCCATAGTAGACCATTAAAGGTGTATTCGAAGGTAATTTTTCGGCAAAAAGCCCTAAAAGTCAGTTAAAACAATATAACACATGGGATACGATGCAACAAGATTATCCCCGACAGTAAGCTAGTTAAAGTAAAATTCTCCTAAGGTGACACTTGACCAACTGTAAAACCACCAACATGACCACATGATGGCTCATCTCTCCTGTCAGCCCAGTGTCATCCAAGACATAAAATGATGTGATTATGTCAAAATAGGCACCAAATGAAATGCCTTGTAAAGGTAAAATTCTTCTAACTAAAATGGCCACACATTGAGACATGCCTTATATACTACCACAATAATATTATAACTTTCACTTAGTTATTTTTCTTCCAGTAACTCTATAGATTTCTTATATCAAATATTTAGTATATAAAGCCTTATACATTAATGAAGTTAAATTACCTTTGATATGATTTATGATAATCCTTTACTTAACACTTTAAAACATTATACTTTATACACATTAGCAACTATTTTCTTTCAAATATTCTTATTTTGGAGATATTGTGAGATTTGATTTCTCTTTGCTGACATTTATATTAATAATAAAACTATACTGTTCACAATTAAAAGACACCTAAATGATATGCAAAAATAATTCTCAAAGAGTTAAGTTCCAGTGGATAGACAAGATAATATAAATTTTTTAGGGCATTGTGCGAAGTACTCTGAAAACATGAGGTAAGCTGTTTAACTGTTAGAAAGAATTTTGATTTTAAATTTGAAATAGGTTAAGGGCACGTGCTCATCACCAACTCTGAGAACTGCCTTATTTTCTGTTAAGTGTATCTTGTCTTTTCAAGTGGCTTTCTCAGTCCAATTTCCAATCCTAAAGAATAAGAAGTGTGAATATATTGTTCTTGATTCACATAAGGTCTGGCTCCATATATCTACTTTTACAAATAAAGGGTACTAAAGATATATGCTCAAAATAATTAAATACAACTACTAGTCCACTGCAAATAGGTAAATCAAAGAATAAAGCATATTTTAAAATTTAATTTCTTTAGTCATTTAAAATTTCCATTTATTTAAGATCCGGTAGGTTCCAAAAACCAGTAGAAAATCCTCACTGATTTTTTTTTTGGTTTTTTGAGACAGGGTCTTGCTTTGAGGTTCAGGCTGGCCCTGAGCTCAGCCTCAAATTCACATCACAGCAATCCTCCTGCCTCTGCCTCCCAAGTTGGTATTAGAGGCGTGAGACACCACGCCTGGCACTATGGTATGTGGTACTGGTTGCTGCTGGGATGAGTCTCCATGCCCAGTATTGTTATGTGGTTACCGAGGATCGAACCCAGGTCCTTGTGCTTGCAAGACAGGTAACGGAACCACTGAGCTAAATCCCCGGCCCCCCTTACTGATATTTTAATGAAGCTATACAAGTATGAAAGAAAACTGAGTGCTGGATAATACATTGTTTTTAAACTCTCAAGGTATACAAGGTGTAGCAAATATTGACAATTACTGGCCAAGAATCAGAAGAGGACAAAAATTTACAGAGATCTGCCACACCAATGGGCTTGCTTCTCCCTCTGTAGACATTTGCCAATTCTGGAACAGTAACTGAGAAACTAAGGTTGGATTTGACAAATACAGTGATAAGAATGGGAACTGGAGCCCAAGAGCCTCCCAAAGTATACAGAGCTCCACAGCTGGGATTAGGACCCCAGAAGGAAAAATAAATTAGAATTAAGCAGGGCCAATTTTATAGAAACTGAATCCTGCAATACATATTTTCATTTATGAAAGCTGATGAAGATGATTCTAGAATGTTACAGCCCACAGCACCAAGCAGAAGCAAATGTAAATTCACCATGAAGAACAATGACAACACCCTAAACTTAATACACTTTTATATTGAGTTTGCAAATTTAACATCTGCCACACAAAGAAACAAGACTATACAAGTGAGAACCAATAGAACAAACAACAAAATCATACACCTATTAAAACTGAAGATACTAAATTAATACTTTTAAATAACTATGTTCATTATGTTCAAAAGAGTTCTAAACATTTTTAACCTAAAGGGAAATAACATGAGATAAGGAAATACCTTACAAAATGAACTCAGGGGAAAGAGTCTGAGCAAGATAGGATGGATGCAAACAAACTACCTAATCAGCTCCATAATGCTAGGAAACAGCAGATAAACACAGTATGCAGCAAAAAAGCTACCTGATAACTTTTACTGTAAGGGCAAATAATAGGAACATATAGTGACAGGAAGCACAGAACACACAGGTTTATCAACACTTCAGTTCATACTTCCTTAAGACACAAACTCATCTCCTTTTAGAGACTGAACCTATTAGGAAATATTAAAAATATGCTACATAAGAATCCTCATTAATATTTATATGATAGGAAATCCATAAATACTTAAGAAAGTAAACTTCTTTGTAAACTATAAATGCCAACAGAAATGTGCCCCCAAATATACTGTGGCCCTATATATCAATATTTGAAATAGTGCCCTGAATATTTAATCTTACCTACCTTTTCTCTTATTTCAGAGCATCTTTTGAAAATTTCAATTGAATTATGGGCTAATAGCACTATCACAGATAATCTCCTCTCAAAAGTGGTAGACAAAATTGGCAAGTGATACTTTTGATTCAAACACGAATCACACAGCAGATGGAATTAATTACAAGTCATTTGGAGTGTTGCTTATAGACTGTGAAACCAGGAAGGATCTAACATAAAACCCTATTCTTGGAAACTATGATGTATCATGACGTTAAGGCATAAGTTTCTGCTAACTAGTAAGGATCAACAAAAAATAAAGCTGCTCTGGCAGCGATTCTGCAGTCATATCCAGAGAAAACCTGATTTTTCAAATAAGACTTCCCTCAAAGGGAAGAAGGTAATGAATCAGGATACAATCATCTGATAGAAATACCCCACCACCCGATCTCATTCTCCCTATTCCAAGGAACCTTTTGAATTCCTACATGTCCTCCCTTACTCATCCTACTCACTAAGAGACTGCCCTGTATCTACAAGTCATCCAATTATCAAGCTAGACTGGAAAATAAAAATCATCACCTTCTTTTCAGAGGAAATCTTGCAGACTGGATTGTCAAGCTTATTCTTCACTGCTTGGCAACCCTAGGGAAAGTGATAAAGGTTCTTAAAACTGTAATGCACAACCCAAATAAACTACCAGCTTCTTATCCAGCAGCATTAACAGAGAAATCAATATAGTCCTCAAAAACTTAGTTTTAAAATGTATAAAGAATAAATTCAGGCATGTAAAAGTACCTTTGTCCCTAGTGTCTAGATTATGTCCTCCATAAACATTAGCTGCTATTGCAGTTCTCCACCCTGCCAGTTCACAGAATGAAAATCAAATGAAACCAAAGGGCCACCAAAGCCCTTTGTCAGAGATAATCTGCATAGCAGAGTCACAATGTGGGAACAATGTGAGTCAAACCTATAGAATTGATAGATGTCCTTTTGCAAAAATATTTTTCTGTGCTACTTACAAAAGCAATACATATTTACTGTAGAAAATAAGAAAAAAAAAACAGTAAAGGGGAGAACAAATTACTCATATTCCTCCCATTTAAAAATTTCACCTTGACTAATACTTAATATTCTTTCTTTTCAGTGTACCATAAATTTTTAAAACTTAAGCTTAAATTCTTACATTTAAACCTACCACTACTAATAGCTTACATTTCCAGAGCTTCTTTCAAAGAGCTCTTTATATATCTACAATTTATCTTTACATCTATAGAACAGGCCTAGGCTAAGTAGTATTTATTTTGCACCCAGATGGCTCCTAAGGTTGAGAAGCTCAAACATTCAGTAAGGCTGACTGCCACGTTGTAGTACAAAAATTAATGTTCCCAAATCTTTAATGAAGAAAACAACCATAGTTTCAACGTGTACTGCTGAAAATGTGAGCAAGAACATGCTTACTAAATGAACTTGCTCAACACAATTCAACAGAACAGATGCTTATTCACTAGAAAACCTAGCACCCAACAAAGTACAGCCATATTTGTAACAGGAGTATGGAAGAAAATAGATCCTGCAAATAAGCTCCTTCCAAACCAGCCTCAAGTAGGCCATATTCATGAGAAGTAGGGACTCAGAGGTGGCAACAACTTCATTCCTAAAAGGTTCACTGACCTTAAACAAGTCACAATCAGACCTTAGTTCTTTTAAGAACAGAGTTGGATGCCAGTATATATTAATTAGCTCTAGATCTACCTAGCCCAATGAGGGCAAACCTTTTACAACTTTCAATGATACAAACACCCCGCTGTGGCACCTATGCTGTCAGTTTGCCACCACTTACCCAGCCCATCTCACTGTTTAAGACTGAAACATTTATGCCCCCCCCCAAAAGCTGCCAATGCTCTAACCTTATAATCACCCTGGATTCTGGCAGGTTCTCACATTACTGGAATTGCCCCTCAAGTCATGAAGATTCCTTCCATGAACAACAAATTGCCCTAAGTGATGAGGATTCAACCTCAGCTACAAACCAGAACCAAGATAATGGTCAACCAGGGGCCAGGGAGTTAGCTCAGTGGTTCCGGAGCCTGTCTCGCAAGCGCAAGGACCCAGGTTCGATTCCCCGGTAACCACATAACAATACTGGGTGTGGAGACCCAACCCAGCAGCAACCAGTACCACCTACCACAGTGCCGGGCGTGGTGGCTCACGCCTGTAATCCCAGCACTCGGGAGGCAGAGGCAGGAGGATTGTGATGTGAGTTTGAGGCTGAGCTCAGGGCCAACCTGAACCGCAAAGCGAGACCCTGTCTCCAAAAACCTAAAAAAAAAAAAAAAAATAATAATACTGGTCAACCAGACTCTAGCAAACCTGGGCTAATTCTTAAAAGGTGGCTTCCTGCTTTTCTGCGCCAAAGTAACCCCTCTATCAGAGTATGCCTCCACTAGCTACTCAAGCATGAGTCTTTTCCTGTCTTTTTTCTTGCTTGCTTTCCAATTAAAATTTTTCCTATAAATTCATACTTTAGTTTTCATTTCAGTCATTAAGTAAACCAAGGATCCATGCGAGCCAGTGACAGTTAAGATGTGAAAGACAAATATATGACTATACTGGGAAAGTACATAACAAGTATCTGTGCTGTCCGAGTTTGAGGTAGATCTTGTTGAAAGGAAAACTTCCATCCCAAACAATTCAATTTAACAGACTTTTCTCTCTTTAGTTGGTTATGCTTCATTTAACAACATCAACCGTGTAAATACAAGCTGAAGGGGGAATTCTAAAAGAATTACTAATAATTTTTCTCCCCTAGATTTACAGACTACCAAAGGAAGGAGGGAAATACGTAAAGGCACCATTGTAATAAAGCACCCAAGAGAAGTGACTTCTCTGGCCTTCCAGAGCACAATGGAATCACCTGGTTCTCAACACTCTCAATTTTCCTGGTTTCCTATGTTCCATAGTTTGACCAATCCGCTTTTATTAAACCTTCTTACCAGGATGTCCTACAACAGGGAGGCTAAGCCTGCAGGTACTCAGTGAGTAACTAAAAACTGGGCAAAGTGTGGCATCTCTGCCTTCATTTTTTTTTTTTTTTTTTTTAGGTTTTTTGAGACAGGGTCTCGCTTTGTGGTTCAGGCTGGCCCTGAGCTCAGCCTCCAACTCACATCACAGCAATCCTCCTGCCTCTGCCTCCCGAGTGCTGGGATTACAGGCGTGAGCCACCACGCCCGGCACTGTGGTATGTGGTACTGGTTGCTGCTGGGCGTGAGTCTCCACGC
>PVIR01025545.1:0-18395 GCA_004026965.1 Petromus typicus | reverse complement strand
TGGGGAATCGAACCCGGGTCCTTGCGCTTGCGAGACAGGCGCCGGAACCACTGAGCTAACTCCCCGGCCCTGTTTTATGTTTTTTGAGACCGGGTCTCACTTTGTGATTCAGGCTGGCCCTGAGCTCAGCCTTCAGCTCACATCACAGCAATCCTCCTGCCTCTGCCTCCCAAGTGCTGGGATTACAGGTGTGAGCCACTACGCCCAGCACTGTGGTATGTGGTACTGATTGCTGCTGGGCGTGAGTCTCCACGCTCAGTATTTTGTGTAGTTAACTGGGGACAGAACCTGGGTCCTTGCTCTTGCAAGACAGGTGCCAGAACTACTGAGCTAAATCCCCAGCCCTTATTTAAATATATTGAGATTATACTACTATGTACATATAAATTTAAACATTTTTCATGTGAATCTAGTCATGTGCCATTATGAACTGGCTCTTAAATATTATAGGTAGTTAAGTTAGATAGAAATATAGGCAGACAGGGTTGGCCCTCAAGAGGATCAGTGTAGAAAAGAACACATTGTAACTATGCTAGAGACACATCTGTCAATGGCCAGCCTCGAGATAAAGATGGAATGACCAGGCCCATGTGCCTCCTCAAGGGTTAAGTAATAAATTAAAGATTATACTATAACTGATATCACCTTGTCCAATAGTCCACCTGTCTAGATAAACATTAGTCACCCAGGTGGATGGCCAGGACCTTCTGATCTATTGCTTTCTAAAAAGGTCTGTGTTCTTTCCGTGTGCACTTGCTACATTCATGACCTGCTTCCCGTGGTATCAATAAGTAGCTCTGCTTGTAATCTTATTGGTTGATGACAGTTTTGACCCACATTGTAGCCACCTTTGGATTTTGCTATCTAAACCTCCTTTGGGAAGTGGGCTCCCTGGTAATCCACTTTGGGGTCTTTCCGGTCTTTCAGGAGCTACCTCTCTTGATAAATTTTTTTCTACTCTTAATCTCTGTTGTTTCTTAGAATTCGTTACTCAACTTTGGGAAATACAAACTTGACCTCTCTAACATTTAGCAGGTCAGGAATTATACTATGTCCCCTATATCAAAAAAATATGTAGGTAATCATAAATAGTATGTCCATGAAATTTGAAGGTAAAGGCCATTGTATGAAAGGTCAGACCTAACTGAAGCACATGGTTTTGTGTGATAAAAGAGAGACAATTCCTGTTAGAAAGTGGCAAAGAACTTGAGTGTGTTGAGTTTATGTTCTAGTGTTATGTGGCAGGTGCAGCTTGCAAGGGAGGGAATCAGATATTTAATATTTCCAAATAAAATATTTTAAGAGCAATTTGGTTCCTCCCATTCACTTATAGTAAAAGATGAGAATAGAGAAATGAAAAAGGAACTGTTAAGTAAAAAGGAACCAAAACTTAAACACTGGGAAAATACTTGGCATGTTTTGAATTACAAAAAGTGAGAAAACATTTTCTTTTTTTTTTTGAGACAGGGTCTCGCTTTGTGGTTCAGGCTGGCCCTGAGCTCAGCCTCAAACTCACATCACAGCAGTCCTCCTGCCTCTGCCTCCCGAGTGCTGGGATGACAGGCATGAGCCACCACGCCCGGCACTGTGGTATGTGGTGCTGGTTGCTGCTGGGGTGAGTCTCCACACGCATTATGGTGTGTGGTTACCAGGGATCAAACCCAGGTCCTTGCGCTTGCAAGACAGGCGCCGGAACCACTGAGCTAACTCCCCGGCCCAAGAAAACATTTTCTGAAGAAAAAACTAAGAGGGTAAGTAGACCAACCACTTGATGAGAAGATTGGTGAAGATGAGCAAGTGAATGAACCTTGGACTTATCAACCATCTCCACAGAAGACAGAGAGATAGGATTATACTACCAAAAACAACAAAGGAAATAGAAAATGGGATAGAATTAAGGAAAGTTGTATTTTCTGTCCTCCAAAGAAAGGATGAAGGACTGCAAAGCACTTTGGAGGTCAAGGCACCTACTCTAGTTTCAACAGGTTAGTCAACCATCAACCAAAGACCTGGGAACCTGATCCTTGCCTGGTGGAGACCTAAGGCCACAGAAGATTTATTCCTGAGTTTTAAGATATGTATAGTTTGGACTTATTTGGAATCTGTCATCCCATCCTTGTCCCTAATCCTTCACTTGAGAAAGGGGATGTCTATCTATCCTGTGTCCATCCCACCACTGTTTTTGGAGCATGTAATTTATTTGGCTTCATAAATTCAAAGACGGAGAGGAACTTTTCCCCAGGACATATGACACCTCGAGTCTTACCCATATCTAATGGAGAAGATAATTTAGATAAGCTGATTCTGGAATGAATTCAGACTTTGAGAATGGCATGACTGTATTTGTCATGGGAGAAGGACATAAATGGAATGCTATGGGCTGAATGACTGTGTCCCCCTCAACCACATATACTGAAACTCTAATTCACAGTGTGATTGGATGCTACGGTTCACACCTCGATGTTTCCCCCAATCCTCATGCAGTTGTACATGGGGCTTTTTCTCAAATTGACTCATGGTGAAATGCTAGGCTCAGAGGCACCGGGATTAAAGGCTGAGTGCTACCTGCTCTAAATAGTCTGCATAAGATATGAGGGGAAGAAAGACTCAACTGAGGGACCCACCTTTGTCCTCTGGTTGCTCTTGCTGCTTCCACCACCATAGCCTATTGTCCCTCTGCCACCCTGCCGTGGAGCCAGCCAGCTATGGACTGAAACCTCTACAAACTATAAGCCAAATAAGGCTTCCCACCTAATGTTGGATGTTGACTATTTTGTCTCAGCAATGACAGAAAAGTAACTAACACATGGGAAATAAATATTTGTTCTTGAGGCCACCCAGTCCATGATATTCTTGTTATAGCAGCCTGCACTGACCAAGGCAGACATTAAAACAATACGGTTGTTCCAGCAATAAATGGAACAAATTACATGCAACAAGAATAAATCTTTAAAATACTGTGCCAAGTGAAAAAAAGCCAGACCCTTCCAAATATCTTCTATATAATTCCATTTATATAAACCTCTATAATTGGCAGAACAAATGTAATTTATGTAATTGAAGTCAGATCAGTGGTTGCTTTAAGGGTGTAGGGTGAGATGAATTGAGAGAAGGCACAAGGGAACTTTCTAGGGGACAGAAATGTCCTGTCTCTCTTGAGGTATTTATTTGTTAAACCTCGATGAACAATGCACTTGAGACCTTTGCATTTCACAGCCTGTAAGTGATTGGCACTCAGTAAACTCTGTGTGGTGGTCCATACCCAACGGCTCCTCTTCTACAGGCTGAACCAATTGTGGATCAAAAATGTTTTTTTTTTTAAGAACAATACAACAATAAAAATTAAAAATACAATAGCATATAACCGCTAGTCATATAGCATTCGTATTGTGTTTGATATTGAGATTAACCGAGAGTTACAGTAATTAGTAGAAGTTACAGTAAGTAGAGAAGAGGGGTGATCAGGTATGATGACTTACACCCATAGTCACAGCACTTTGGGAGGCTGAGGAAGGACAGCACGTGTAAGTCCAGCCCGAGAAACTTTACAACTTAGTGAGACACTGTCTCAAAACGAAAACTAGAAAGGGAGATTGGGATGTAGCTCAGTGGAAATACAGAGTCCTCAATAATACAGAGTCCTAAGAGGGAATAGCTGGGAACGTCCAAAAACAGAGTGAGCCCAACTGAATAACCTAACAATCAACTTCAGGGTTCTAGGGAAAAACAAATCCAAAACCAAAACTAGTGCAAGAAAAAAAATTGTAAAGATCAGAGGATAAGTCAATAAAATTAATATAAAAATATAAAAAAATATCTGTCAGAGTTAGCTGTTCAAAAAGTAAAATAGACAGGGGCCGGGGATATAGCTCAGTGGTTCCAGTGTCTGTCTTGCAAGCTCAAGGGCCCAGGTTCAGTCCCCAGTTACCACATACAATACTGGGCATGGAGACTCACCCCAGCAGCACTCAGTACCACATACCACAGTGCCGGGCGTGGTGGCTCACGCCAGTAATCCCCGCACTCGGGAGGCAGAGGCAGGAGGATTGCTGTGATGTGAATTTGAGGCTGAGCTCAGGGCCAGCCTGAACCACTAAGCGAGACCCTGACTCAAAAAAACCTTAAAAAAAAAAAAAAAGTAAAATAGATAAACCCTTGGCCAATCAAACCAGAGAGACAGACAGAGAAAGAGATACTATATTTATGCAATTAAAAGTGGAAAAGGTGAAAGAGCAACACTGCCAAAACCAAAAAGATTATTAACTACACAAATCTTTATACCAATAAATTGAATAATTCAGGAGAAATAGATCGGTTCCTAGATATATACATGAATTAATAAAACTGAACCAAGAGGATTTAACAACTCTGAATAATCCAGTAACAGATAATAAAATTGAAGAAGCAATAAAAAACCTACCAACTAAGAAAAGCCATGGTCCCGCTAGATTCACTGCTATAATTCCACAAGAACTTTCAGAAAGATTTAATGTCAGTACTCCTCAAACTTTCATGAAATTAAAAGGGAGGGAGTACTACCAAATTCATTCCTGGAAGCTACTATTATTCTGATTCCGAAAGCAGACAAGGACCTAATCAACAAAGAGAACTATCAACCAGGCTCTTTAATGAACATAGATATAAAATCCTCAACAAGATACTTGCAAACAGAATACAAAGAATCATCAAAAAGATCATACACCACAACCAAGTAGGCTTCACCCCCCCAAAACGCAAAGATGGTTCCACAAATGCAAATCAATAAGTAGCACATAAACAGAAGCAGAGACAAAAGTCACATGATCATCTCAATAGATGCAGAAAAAGCCTTTGACAAAATCCAACATTGTTTTATGATAAAAACATGTAAGAAAAGAGGTATAAAAGGACCTTATCTCAATCTGATAAAAACTCCATGTGACAAACTGTTGGCCAATATCATATTGAACAAGGGAAAGCTAAAAGCTTTCCCTCTAAAATCAAGAACAAAAAAAATAAATAAATAAAATCAAGAACAAGACAATGATGGGGCCGGGGAGTTAGCTCAGTGGTTCCGGCGCCTGTCTTGCAAGCGCAAGGACCCGGGTTCGATTCCCCAGTAACCACATAACAATACTGGGTGTGGAGACCCACACCCAGCAGCAACCAGTACCACATACCACAGTGCCGGGCGTGGAGGCTCACGCCTGTAATCCCAGCACTCGGGAGGCAGAGGCAGGAGGATGACTGTGATGTGAGTTGGAGGCTGAGCTGAGGGCCAGCCTGAATCACAAAGCGAGACCCTGTCTCAAAGAACCTAAAAAAAAAAAACCAAGACAATGATGCCCACTATCATCACTTCTGTTTACCATATACTCAGCACATGAGCAAGACAATTTATGCAAGAAAATGAAACAAAAGCAATATATATATAAGAAGGAGTCAAATTATCATTCTTTTTAGATGACATGATCCTCTATATAGAAAACTCTAAAAATTCCACCAAAAGACTCTTAGAACTAATATTCAAATTCAGAAGTGTAGCAGGACACAAATTAACACAAAAAAATCAACAGCGTTTGTCTAAACCACTAATGAACCCACTAAGAAAAAAATTAGGAAAAAAAATTCACAATACATCAAGAAAAATTAAATAGTGAGTAACTAATCCACAGAAGAAAAAGCCCTGTAAAACAAAAACCATAATACTCTGAAAAAGATCAAAGAGGACATCAGAAAATGCAAAGGTATCTCCTGTTTGTACACAGATCCAATACTGTATAGTGACAAAGTCCATATTTCATATTATGCAGAATTCATGGAGTCAAAATGGCCACACTTCCAAAACGGATATGCAAATTTAATTCAATTTCAATTAAATGCCAAAAGCATTCTTCACAGACCTGGAGAAAATAATCTGAAAATTCACATGGAACCAAAAAAGACCCTGAGTAGTAAAAATAATCCTTGTACCAAGAGCTAAATGAGAGGCATCACAATCATGAATTTGAAGTTAAATTACAAAGCTTCAGTGATAGAAACAGCATGGTACTGGCACAAAAACTAACTTGAAGGTCGAAGCAAAGGAAAAGAGGTTGTAGAAACAACTCAGAGACATTCAACTCTTTGATCTTTGACACAGGGGCCAAAGGATAACTGGAGGAAAGAACTTTTTTAATAAATGGTACCAGAAAGACTGGCTATCCACATGCAGAAGACTGAATCTAGACCCATATCTCTCACATGTACTCAACTAAAATAAAAATGAATATAAACCTGGATATTAGACTCCAGGAAAATAATGGAACAGACTACCTGAAGAAAGCCTGAGTATTTCCCTTGTGGAACATGATACAATGATACTGTCAAAATTGTGAGAAAGAACAGAGAAAAAGCAAAAGAAAGTCAATCACTAGCAGCAAGTAGCCAAAAGATAAAGAGAAGAACACGAGTCTCAACAGTGCTCAGCTGGGAAGAATATGTACACAAGTAGAGTCATGCAAACACTATATGTTGTGTAAAAATAAAATTTGCAAGCGAATTCGTTGAGGCAAAGGCTGAGGGGAAGCCCCCTGACCACAATATAAAGTCAGTAGGTAAAATGCATGAATCAGCGAAGGTCATAGCCCACATATTACTTAGAAGCACGAACATGAGGGCTGAGCATGGACACTAGACTGTAACCCCGGCACTTGGAAGGCTGAGGTTATGAGTTCGAGGCCCGATTGGGCCACATAGTGAGTTCAAGCCCAGCCTGAACTACACAGGGAGAGTCTGTCTCAAAAAAAAAAATCATGGACATGTAAATGCCCCCCAAATTGCTTTAAAATTGAAATCAGTGACTAAGGAAAGGAATAGGATATAAAGACAGAAGAGGAGGAACAGTGTTTTGGCACAAGTCCCTGAATGTTATTTTAACTTCATAAATATTATGTAAAGCCTGCATTGATGAAATACCTTTCCATAAAATTGTTGTGGACTTTCATGTCTGTCTACAAGGCAGTGTTACTCTATCCTAACAATGAAGTTCAACTCTGGAAGGAGGTCTCTAGGGCAGTTTGATAAAAATCAGAAGATATTTACTAAGGTGATTTATTAACTGAAGAGGCCCTAAAGGCACACCCAACAGGTGCTATAATTTACTACTACTCCTTTATTCGTTCACCTGATTCTCCAAGTTCACACTAAAACAGGTAAATGAAAATCACAAAAGCCACTCAGAAACAAGGAAAGGAAAGGTAACACCTACCCTCGTCCCCAGACTTCTTGCCCATCCATGAAAGTCAGTATTCCCTCAAGTCTAATGTTAAAAAAACAAAACAAAACCCATCATCGATTTAGTAGCAGCTTAGAGGCTCAGATAAGAAATGAATCCCAGTTTTGGAAATTCTCATGTGAAAAAGCATGCATCTCTCACCTGAGGGAGGGGTATACTGATGATCCTGTTTTCTGGATCCGCTCTGTGCCTGCCACGTTACTTTGCTAGTTTATTTTATTTTATTTTGTTTTGCTTTGTTTTGTTTGTTTGTTTGTTTTGAGACAGGGTCTCGCTTTGTAGTTAAGGCTGGCCCTGAGCTCAGCCTCAAACTCACATCACAGCAATCCTCCTGCCTCTGCCTCCCGAGTGCTGGGATTCCAGGTGTGAGCCACCACGCCCGGCACTGTGGTATGTGGTGCTGATTGCTGCTGGCCATGAGTCTCCACGTCCAGTATGGCATATGGTTACTGGGGATCGAACCTGGGCCCTTCCACTTACAAGACAGGCACTGGAATTATTGAGCTAAATTCCCGGCCCTGCTTTGCTAGTTTAGATCCTCTCCTGTGGCGGGACAATGTGGATATGAGGTGGGTACTGAGAATCCCACATGACGTGGGCCTCTTTCCCTCAGTCCTGCTGGGCACTGGCTACCAACAGCTCTTCTCTGAGTCCTTCATCACGATTCACGTCTCTACAGACTCAGGTTCGCAAGTCCACACCCGATCGAGGGACACTCTCGTGACCTGTGTGATGGCCAGAGCTGCCCGAGTGCCATCGGAGGACTTTGCCTTTGGTCCCTTCTACCGACAGTGGCCCCATGAAACCCCGAGGGGCTTCCTGGAACCCTCTTCACCTATTCCTTCGTGCTGAAGGTATTTAAGGGGTTCAGACCTTGGGAGACTATCGGTGTCTGTGTGGAAGTGAAGCTCTTTCCTAGGACCTTGACCTTCCTCCTAAGCCTCTGTGCGGATGTTTTTTTGGTCTAAGCCAATCAAGAGCCTTTCAACAAAATAGATATAACACCTGACTTCCGGAAATTGCTCACTGTCTCTGAGCCTCCTCCTGAGGACTAAGGAGTGATGGGCTGCAGGCCTGACACGCGGGAGGGGCCTGCACACCCGCTCCTGGACTTTCTCCTTGCTAACTCCAGGTCTTGCAACGTCTTACACACCTACCCTCGATTTCCTTGTCTCTGAACACAGCCAGGGCTGCGGCTCCAGCCCACCCGGCCAGGTGGCTCTACCTGGAGCCTGAAGATAGGGAAGCAAGCCAGCCAGCTCCTTCCAGGTGCTGGCCCAAGGTCTCCTCCTCCCCAAGGAAGAGGCCGAATCAGTCACGGAACCAAGAGTGGTGGGGAGTGTGGAGCTCAGGCTGCGTCCTGTTCCCTTGGGAACTTGAAGTTTAGGGATGCTGTGCCTTTCTGTTCTCAGCTGGGAACTGGCTTGGAGAATTTTCCCCTCTGACCAGAGAGAATTCTCCTCCCCGCCCCCGCACCCCCCACTCTCGAAGCCCACCAGCTCCAGGCACCCTGGGGCGCAGTCTGGCCTTTGCTTTCTGCACACAATTGCACAGAGGCAGGGTTTGGTCCATTCACACACCTCGTGAGACACTGGTTTTGTCACTGCACTTGTAGTTTCTAGACGTATCATCTTCTGGGACGGAGGCAAAATCGAACTAGCCTGTCCCTTCCTCGTCACAGTGTTTGGACTTCAGCCCACGTTGTGGCATTCTCTATAACTTTTAAGATTGAACGTTTCACATTATGTTTCCTGGGGATTCCTATGAACTCTGAGTTCTGGCTACTTTTTTTCCCTAATGATGAAAAGGTTCGATTCTTCCATCTATCCATCAACAAATCGCATTGAATGACGGTGCTCAGTGACCCAGGATGCCACTGGAGACAAAACACACCATACATATTTTCTGGTCTCCCTGGAAAATTAGTGCAAACACTTTCATCACTGCCGAGAAGGAAAATATGCACAGAGTGGTGAGGATCTGCTTTGTTTTGCTTTGTTTTTCCAAGAGGAGCGGTCCCACTCCTTCAAACAGTGAAATTTATATTGTTCTTTGTCTGCAAATTAACCAGTTAAGGAGAATTCCTGTGTGTCTCACTCGTTTTCTGCAAGCCACGGCCCTCCTCTCCCTCCACCATGTCAATGTTCTGGCAGCTCCACAGATTGCTGCTTTCTCTCTCCTGCAGATCAGTTGAAAATCCATGCCATTTGTACCCTGACTGGTTAAAAATTGCACTTAAAATATGTTATCTCCAATTCGTATCCTATCCACCCTGTTTTCTAAAGCTCAGCTTTAAAGAATTTTCTCTTCTTCCCGCACAGTTTGTGTTTGATTCGATGAGAAACTGGTCAGGTTGCTCAGTCCTCTCTCCTTCCTGTTAAAAGTTTTGCTTTTAGGAAAAGATACAGTCTTGTCCCTTGGAAACGCAGCCAGTTGGGAACCAAGAGCTCAGGCCCTCCCTGCAGCCCTGGGAAATCCTCCTCCCCACCCAGTGCAGAGGACAATTAATCTACTCCACAGAAGTGGTGGCTGAATGCTTTAAGATGAAAATGTTTGTGTCCAGGGTGGTCTATTTAAAACAGTTCCCATATGATGCAATGCAACTTGAAAAGGAAACTCTTTCAGATGAGTCACCACTTAACAATAATAATTAGCATTTGGGAATCTTGCTTAGAACACCCAGCAGAAGAGAATTTTATTGATTTCTTAAAAGAGTTTCCACATTCTTACTGGGGCCTCCATCAAGACAACATATTAAAGACTGCCGTCCAAATTCATTTGTATGGGTGTGGAATAGGAAAGGTTATGTTTAACAATAGTTCAAGGGAAAGAAGTTTAGGGAATTGGAAGACTTCAGATTCAGATAAGCCATCAGTGGGACCTAGCTGTTTAAAAAGCCAATAAAATGTCAGGATGCATTAGTAAAAGCATAATATCTTGAACAAAGGAGATAATGATCACACTGTACTCTTTGATGTTAAGGCTACCTTTTAGATTGTTATTATTTTCTAAAGTATAGCCAGTAAAAATAAAAGTAGATATTAACAAACCAGGATGACCTGAATAATGAAGGCTTTGAAAAACCATGTAAAACAATCATAATTAGATTTGATAGAAGGGCAGGATTCTGAGTTAGAATTGAATTGCAGTCCTAGCTCTATAACCTAGAAGCCATGGCCTCAGACAATGTAATAAACCTTATCTCAATGTTCTCATCTCCACAAAAGATGATAATGCTACTACTCATATCAAAGAATTATTATGAAGATTAAATAAAAAATTTATTATAGTTTGTGGCAGAGTGTCTGGCACATAGCTTGTGCTCAGAAGACATTAGATATTGTCAGCAACAAAAACAGTCATACGATACCACATTGTGGTTATGTAACATTTACAGTGTACAAACTGATTTTATACTACTGTGTATTCTAACATTCACATTTTTTGGGAGTTAGTCATTAAACCACTCTTTCTCTGAAAATCCAAAATCCAAAATATAAAGCTTTTTTTTTTTTTTTTTTAAGTTTTTTGAGACAGGGTCTCACTTTTTGTGGTTCAGGCTGGCCCTGAGCTCAGCCTCAAACTCACATCACATTAATCCTCCTGCCTCTGCCTCCCGAGTGCTGGGATTACAGGCATGAGCCACCACGCCCAGCACTGTGGTATGTGGTACTGGTTGCTGCTGCGTGTGGGTCTCCACACCCAGTATTGTTATGTGGTTACCAGGGAATCAAACCCGAGCCCTTGCGCTTGCAAGACAGGCGCCGGAACCACTGAGCTAACTCCCCGACCCACCAAAATGTAAAACTTTTTGAGTACCAACAGAATGCCAGGTAGGAAATTCCATACCTAAGATTTTCTTATAAATAATTTTTTTTTTTTTTTTAGACAGGGTCTCGCTTTGTGGTTCAGGCTGGACCTGAGCTCAGCCTCAAACTCACATCACAGTAATCCTCCTGCCTCTGCCTCCCGAGTGCTGGGATTACAGGTGTGAGCCACCACAACCGGCACTGTAGAATGTGGTGCTGATTGCCGCTGGGCGTGAGTCTCCACACCCAGTATGGTATGTGGTTACCGGGGATCGAACCCGGGTCCTTGCGCTTGCAAGACAGGCACCAGAACCACTGAGCTAAACCCCGGCCCTCTTATAAATAATTTTTAAAACACTGTATAAAATTACCTTCAGTTTATGTGTATAAGATTTATATAAAATATGAATTTCATGTTTAGACTTGGGTCCTTCTATAAAACACCTTCCTTCTATCCCAGGCATTTTGGACAAGGGATATTGTACCTGTATTATTCTTATTTTCAGAAGAAGAGAACTTCCAGTTCCTCTGCCCCGATAGGCCTTTTCATTATGGCTAGTTGGCTAATCATCAGTCTCCTGCTCCACCACTGTACGCTCTCCTAGCCTAGCGTGGCAGCTTGGCACCTGGAAGCTGACCAGGTAAGGAGGGAGCTATGGACAGCCCCAGAGGGAGGGATGTTGACAATGGATTAGCCAACCACAAGCTGCTAGCCATTTTGATCTTTGTGAACAGCTGTATTTGTAAATGACAGTGAGATTGCTGTTAATTGCCTGAGATTGAAGTAGAGGCTTCAGCAAGTAAATTAACTCCTCTGCACTTTGGTTTCCTTCTTCCAGCAGGCAATTCATGAATCAGATGTGTAAGTAAAGCAAATGAGTGCACTATAAGGTGGACATTGTAGCACTTCAAAGCTGTTGAGCATTTAATCATCAATAGCCCAAAAGGTCGAGGGTACTGTGAGCACTAATCTTGACTGTCAACTTCATTGGCTTGAGAGATGAGTACTCTTCTAAGTGCATTGAGTCAGTCATGACCTTGAGGACAATGCCTAGTCCCTGAACCCCTCTTTCTTGATCTGTCCTTTGCTCTGCTTCCCAACCACCATGAACTCAGCACCCTTGTTCCACTGAACCTTTCTATCATGATGTTCCTATGTTGGAGCCAATCGACCATGGACTGACCACCTGAAACTGTGAACCACATTAAACTTCTCCCTCTTTAAACTGTAAGTGTCAAGTCTTTTGTCCTTGTGATGGGAAAACTGACAAATATAGCTAATTAAACATACCTGACTTGTGTAAGAATCAATGGAAAATGCTCATAATCAGACATTTATCACTGGAATTGCTGCTTAGACTAGTGACTATCTAGAGTGGAAGCTCCCATTGTCCCAGGCGCCTGGTACTTTCTGACCCAGCAGGTTGGCTCTCTGGGTCCTAGACAAAGACCCATTGTCAAGCCACATGCCAGGAACCAGGCTAGCACACTTCCTACTCTGTGCCCTCCTCTGTCTGGGATCTTTGGGTTTTTCTGGTATCTTAGACTTCACTCCCCCACTGTCCTCTTTTTTATCAGTTTTAGGCCTCGTGGTCACTTATGGCTACCGAATTGTTTCAAATCCTTGTCCTAAATTCTTTCACATAGATGAACCTCCAACTTTCCAGAGAAGGAGTAATGGAATTCAATAAATTTTTCCATCTTGAGATAGCCCTTGAAGTTCATCAAAAGCTCTGTAGTGAAGATCTGACCTTCAAAGTGAGGTCTTCCAGCTCCTTGTGGGAGTGGAAGCATGCTTGTGGAAGGTCTGCCTGTACATGGCTGGTGAGGAGGAGGAAGGAGAGAAAGAGAGAGGACAGGGAGAGGGAGAAAGAGAAACATAAGTCCAAATACATCTGAATCTTTTCAAGTTGATCAATGTTGTATCAGTACTCTGCTATAGAACGAAGCATGTGGTATTACAATGCCAAGAATATCAATATGGCCATTCAAAGCACATTCATGCATTTTTATTTAAAAAGAAAAGTACTTATGGGAAAAAAATGAGAATTAAGTTGTGTCTTATACTGGTTTATGGAGTGCAATCATCATGCATATATGTAATATACCAATGAAGATTAAAATAAATAAATAAATAAAAGAAAAAGAAAAGTACTGTGGGTACATATTTTATATATGCGTGCTTCCAGGTCTGAAAGGAAGTACACCTCAAGGTTAACACTGGTTCTCTCTACATAATGAATTATGGATATGTTTAAATCTTTTTTTTTAAATCAAGTACATTTTCTCATTTTTTTTCACAGTCCTGAGGATCAAACCTAGGATTCTGAGCATCTTAGTCAAACA
The DNA here is from genome assembly GCA_004026965.1 of Petromus typicus. Taxonomy (NCBI): domain Eukaryota; kingdom Metazoa; phylum Chordata; class Mammalia; order Rodentia; family Petromuridae; genus Petromus; species Petromus typicus. The sequence continues at coordinate 4,985 of PVIR01025545.1, read as the reverse complement.
CTCTAGTCAAGCTGCACCCCTGCGGCAGAACATGAGGGCATGGTAAATTGGCTGAGGAGGTAGGCGTGAGCTGTCAATAACAGAGATGCAGAAAATGCACAGAAAAATAGTTCTTAAAGCCCTGCGTGTGTAACCAATTAGAGAATGTTATTTTCAGTTTTGCTCAAGAGAACTGAATAGGTTTTTGATAGGATGAACTAGATCTGATGTCAGCCTGAGGAGTAGACAAAAAAGATGGCAGCCTTTAGATTCCCTCTTTCATACCCTGCAGCATGTACTTCTTTTCCTCCTTTTAATTGGCCTGCATTCACTCTGTAAAGACTGTTTGTGTCCTACTTTTAATAAACATAAAACCTTGCCAGCTTTTCAATTGTTTTGTCCAATTCTGTATTTAGAACAAGAAGAACCTACAAAGAATCTCTAGAAGGACTCTCTAGAACCTACGAACACCTCCATTCCACATTTTCTAATGTGTAACAATGGTTTATGATGCATTTGCACTGCCTGATAATAAAGAATTTAAAAAGCTTTAGCAACCTGGATCTACTGGTTCATAGCAAGTAGCTTTAGGAATTCCCCAGTTTTTGAAGGATGGTAAGTGGGCGGAACTTCTGGTGAGGACCCAGGATTTATTCTCTCCCTCTGCTTTTTACTGCCAGGATTTTGTCGGGAGCACTGGGCCCAGGAATTACTCTTTCATTCACACCCGGGGTGGTCACATGGCCCAGGTCTGATCAACAAGAAGCCACTGAGTGAGCTTTGACTTTATTATTTTGTTCCTGTTATGACTTTCTTTTATCATATGCCTGCAGCAATCAGAAAAATGTGTATTAAGCATGAATTCTGGCACTTTTCTCCTAAGTAAACTTTAATTCAGAAACGAAGATTGTGAAAGCCAGGTGGGAAAACACCTGGTTTTCGCCTCTGGGTAGGATTCTTAATAAGGTACAACTCTCTTTTGCTTTTACAAAAATCTGGGATTGTGGTTAGAATCCAGATTTGATGGTTCTTTTCAATTGACCTAGACAAAGCAAGGGAAGTAGACCAAGGGAAGCGAGGCAAGTGAGGTGTGAGTCTTTTCCTCTCCCGTGTTTGGAAACGAAGCAAGCCACAAAGGTCCTTTGTTTAAGAATACTTCGTATTCCAAGCAATTCTCGGAATTTTTTAAATGGTTTCCATTTTCCTGGAGGAGAAGCTCATAATGACCTGCCTGGCTCTCTGCCTCCTTAGCCCTCTACTGAAACTACTTACCCCCCAATTTGTTGATTCAGCCCTACCCCCAACCGTAAGACCACCCTGGTCCCTGGGCAACAAGAAGATAAGTCCTTACAGGTTCGACTGGCTTTGTCTCCCTGGTCACTTGGCTCGCCTACAAAAGGTCTCCATCAGTGTCTGATAGTGATGGAAATTCACTCATGGTTGGAAGTGAAGCAAACAAAAGATGTGTTTCTTTTTCGACTGCTTGTAGATCTACACAAAGCTTAAAAAAATATTTAAAAATAAAGTATTCCGTAAACACTTGTTTGAGCACTTCAGGCTGTTCAGGTGTTTGATACTCGCCTTCCGCTTCTGCTCTACCCGGTCACTGGAGGCTTCTCAGATCTTGTAGGATTTTTTTTTTCTCATTTTCTAGGAAATATCCCATTTAAAGGGCAAGAAGAAAAAAAAAAACCCATTTGAAAAATTCCCGTGAAGCTTTCACTATTCAGTCCTTAACATCCCGCGTCTTCCATTTAAAGCTCACGCATTTCCATACCGTCCCATTATTATGCATACTGGTCAAAACTGTGCTAGTTTTTTTTTTTTTTTTTTTTTAACTTAAGGAAAGTAATTTGATGAAATTTAATGGCCCTAATGAATTAAGTGGAGGAAAATGCAGAAGGCTTTAATAACAGCAAACCTATTGAAATGAAAGAGCCTATACATTGTTCTACTGACACTTACTAGCAGAGCAAACCAGATGTAGATTGCCAAGAGAAGTTTGGCTTGTAAATTGCAAGAAAAGCGTATACTGCCAAGCTCCGCTGGGCTCTGTTATTTCTTCATTAAAATGCACTGTCAATCAGATTGAAAAGAAATGTCTAATTAACACCATAGGGCACCAAAAAATCTAGCATGAGGACTCAGCTGCTATCCCTTTTTACAACTGTATCTCTCTGAGGCTCTCTCTCCACCCTCACCCCTCCAACGGCCCCCCACCTTCTCCTTGCTTATGATCAAAAAAGCATTGGAGAAATTGCAAAATGCGCTGCATTACACAACCCCTCCTTTATAGCTGTGAACCAACTAGAACTAGACTTTCCAAAAACTTCCCTTCTTCGCAAGCCCTGTATCCATGGGAGGATCCAAAATACAACGGAACATAACAAAAACCAACAGGTTTCGTCTTGAGGTCTCCCTTTTCAAGCTGTTGGTACAATGAAAGGAATTTTAGCTGGGATAGTGTGGTCCTGGCTTCAGCACAGATCAGCCCATGTGGTTTGGAGGATATTTCTTCACACTGCTAAGCCCCAGCTTCTTCACTCATAAAGCAAGGCTCGGCAAGAACGTCATGTCAGACTACTTTAAGTATCAACGGAAACTGGGTATATAAAATGGCTTGGGGGTGGGGGAGGTGCCTGCCTTATAAACTCAAGGCCCTGAGTTCAATACTCGGTGTCAAAAAAGGGGGGGGGGCTTTGTAATATTTTAAGCACTATTATTGTTATCCTAGCCTCAGGAGAGCTGGAAGTTCCGGGAGGAGGAAACACAAGTGAGAGACTTGAAGGTTCCCGCTAGAATCATGCCTACTCCCTCAACATCCGGGTACCAAACGTTGTTGGTTTCTTCACTGCAGTGTCTGCAGCCTCCCTCCCCACTTCCGCACATTCTTTTCACTCCCATCTCTCGGGATTCCACACTGGTGGTTCTGCTGTGGAATTTCCCTTGACCTTTATGTTATCCTCTCTGCACATGGCTACCAGATAAGTACTAGTTAAACCTCACGTAACATATGTAATTTTCAAGCTGGGCATAGTGGTACATACCTGTAATCCCAATACTTGGGAGACTAAGGCAGGAGGATTGCTTCCGGTTCAAAGCCAGTCTTCCCTACCTAGTGAGCTCAAGGCAAAGTGTGAACTACACAGAAAGATCCTACCTCAAAACTCAAAAACCAAACCAAAATAACAACGACGAAAAAACCCAACATCACTACCACCACCACCAACAAAGTCATTCTCACTGTTTGAAGATTTCAGTGCTTCCACCATGGTCTTCGTTGGCCACTTAGGAAACCATAGTAATGCCGCTATCGGCTCCGCAGGCTCATCTCCCTTGATGCTCAATTCTGCCTGGGCATGTTGAAGTTTCTTATTCCTTAGCAACCTCTCCCTGGACTTTTAGCAGCCTCTCTTTTATTTTTATGTATATTCAATCTCATAATTGTATATCCCTGTGTGATTAATCAGTCTGATGTGTGCTCATTTTGCTGGTCACTTCTACTGTTGTACTGACTCCCACTCAACACACCTTTTCTTTTCTTTTTGTTTTTTGTTTTTTTGTTTTTGTTTTTGTTTTTTTGGAGACAGGGTCTCGCTTTGTAGTTCAGGCTGGCCCTGAGCTCAGCCTCGAACTCACAGCAATCCTCCTGCTTCTGCCTCCCAAGTGCTGGGATTACAGGCGTATTTTTTAACTTAATGCTCACAACTATCAACCAGATAGACCATGGGTTTATGGATAGCTACATTCTTGGCTAAAGGTTTACCAAACTACACAGACAGGGAGAGATTGGCCTGCAGTTATGGATTTCTGGGAGGTTTTCTCTCTTGAGTTAAGGCAATGAGTTTCTTTCCATGTCTCTTTGATAGAGCAGATTTTTATCACCTATTGAAAGTCTCCCTTCTGCAGTCATTTAAAACCGATACTTGGGCAATTGGGTTCACAAAGGCCCTAAGAGCAACAGCTGACTTCCGTGCTTATCACTTCCCAGAATCCATGCTTTTTAGTATTTTTGAAATTTGAAGGTTTCTTTACTTTTGAAAATTTAGATATACTTTCTTTAAAAAAAAAAAGCATTTTTAGGGACCTGGTAAGTGAATGATTTTTTCAGGACATTTACTCTGCCACGTTGTTGTTACTTTTATGCAAGACTTCTTTGAGCATCCAGATAATCATTTCGTTGTGCAAACCTGCCACACACGTTGCACATTCCTCACTATAGTTTAGGATGTCTTGTCTCTTTAGAATGCTGTACCCAATCTGTGTTCATCAGCCTTCCATCACCGTAACAAAAAACTTGAGGTAATAAACTTATAAAGAAAGAAGGTTTGTTGTGGCCTACTGTGATTGGAGCTTCCAAATTCTTAACCCAAGGGCCCGTGGACCTCTGGTGAGGCCGCACATCACAGCAGGAGCTTAGGAAAGAACAAAACTACTCACTTCTTAAGACCAAGAAGTGAAAGAGAAAGAAAAAGGGTCCAAGCCTACGGAATCCTCTTCAAGGGATCATCCCCAGTGACCTACCCTCTTTCCATTAGGTTTCGGCACCTCCCAATAGCACCAGGCAGGGAATGAGGCCTTTAACACACGGGCGGGCCTCTGAGGGCCTTGCAAACTCTGATGTCCTTTCCCCCGTTCCCACTGAAAAGCTTAATTGAGCATGGCTTTTCATAGGAGCTAGGTCGAGGCCCTATCCTTCCATATCACCTTTCCTTTCTATTGCAGCCTTTCAGTCATCCCAGTTACAGTTATATGCTGCCCAGTGTCATCTTACCTGTGCTATAATGCTGCCTTGTGCTATTTGACTTGAATGACTCCCAGGTATTGAGCGCTTCCTACCTGTCAAGTGGAGTAAAGTATTTTTCATGCATTACATCATTTGACCTCATAAAAGCCTGACAGATGATTCACATTATTAGCCATCAGGGAAATGCAAAAAATTAAAATCACCCTGAAATATCACTATATACTTAGTAGAATGACTAAAATATATATATTAAAAATAG
>PVIR01025544.1:0-24476 GCA_004026965.1 Petromus typicus | reverse complement strand
TCTGCATCTCTCAAATGACTATTGATGTTGAGCATTTCCTCATGTACTTCATAGCTGCTTTTAATTCCTTCTCTAAAAAATGTCTGTTTATTTCAGGTGCCTATTTTCACATTTTTGTCTTCAAATGGGGTGGGGTGATTTTTTTGAGCTCTTTATATATTCTAGATAGTATCCCTTTATCTGTGGAACAGCTGGTAAAAAATTTTTCCCATACTGTTGGGTGTGTTTTCACTCTGCTGGTGGTTTCTCTTGCTGTGCAGAAGCTTTTAAATAGGGTTGAGGTCCCATTTGTTGATCCCTTCTGCTAGTCCCCCTGCTATAGCAGTTTTGTTCATAAAATCTAAAGTCACACTATACAAAACAATATAATAGATGCTAGTTTCTATCTCTTCTGTACTTTTCTGAGCCGATTTCCAGTTTTTGTTTATACATCATATGTTTCTGAATGTCTGAGTTAATATGTATTATTCATTCTCATAATAGAGAACATCACAAAATGCACATAGTTATGCTTTACTTTTACCCAGATATATATTTTGGAAAATGCTTCATGAAAGGTCCTAGAGATGTTCTGTATTCTTTTTTAAAGCTGTATGGTTAACCTGCTGAAAGTGTATAAAGTTTTTCAGCTCCTGGGCACTAGGCTTTTATTTTCCTAATACCTGTTATTATAAACAATGCTGTAGTGAATAACTTTGTTCATGTATATGTTGAGAGGTTTTGTCAGATAAGTTTCTAGAGTTAGGATTGTTAAATCAGAAGATAAACACTAAGTGGGCTTGCTAAATATTTCATTAACCAATTTGCATTTCAGCTATTAGTACATGGATATGTCCATTTTCCTGAAATCCCAGCAAAATGTGTCGTCAAGCTTTTTAATTTTTGATAATCTGACAAGTGAAAGTAGCAACAATATAGTAATTCTTAAAATTTATTACAATTTAATTTATGTTTAATGAACCACATCCACTTTAATGATACAGTGTGATGACATTTGAAAATGTATTCATCACATACACAGAAGTACAGTCAAGCGATGGGGTGTTTCCACTAGCAAAATGTTTGTATTTCTTTGCTGTCAGCTTCCTTCCTACCTCCAACACATAGCAGCCACTGATAAGCGTTCTTTCTCTGCACCAAATTAGTTTTACTTCTCTGAAAATTCACACAAATAGATTCACAGCATATATTATTTATATTTAGGCTACTATCTGGAATATATAAAGCATGTAAGTTTAACATTAATTCATGTTAGTGAATATTTACAATTGTTACCTATATAGAAATACCATACATTGTTGGTCCATTTCCCTGATGATGAACAGGGGTTTTGTTCTTCTTAATTATATAAGCAAATATCTTATAAATACTTATTTAAAAAAGTCTTTTTGTAAGCATATGTTTTATTTCTCTTGGTTAAATATCTATGAGTGGAATGACTGAATCGACAGTTATATGGATATTTGACTTTATAAAGAACTGTCGCAGGCTTTCTAAAATGTTTGCAATGTCATTTTTCTTTAGATAGTGGATATTGAACACAGGGCCTTTATACTCAACTACATTCTTTACCTTTTTATTTATTTATTTATTTTTTAGGTTTTTTGAGACAGAGTCTCGCTTTTTGGTTCAGGCTGGCCCTGAGCTCAGCCTCAAACTCACATCACAGCAACTCTTCTGCCTCTGCCTCCCGAGTGCTGGGATTACAGGCATGAGCCACAACGCTTGGCACTGTGGTATGTGGTACTGGTTGCTGCTGGGCATGAGTCTCCACACCCAGTATTGTATGTGGTTACCGGGGATTGAACCCGGGTCATTGTGCTTGCAAGACAGGGGCCGGAACCACTAAGCTAACTCCCTGACCCGTACATTCTTTGCCTTTTAGCATTTTTTAAAAATATGAGGCAGGATTATACTAACTTCCTAAGATTCCCAGGCAGGATGTGGACCCCAAATCATCCTGTGTCAAACTCTCTGAGTGCTAGGACTACAGGAGTGTTCCACTATCCACGGTTTATATCACTTTTTACTCTCACAGCTGTGTGTGTATAAGAGCTTCAGTTGCTCTGTCTTCCTTGCTCAAACTAGCTGGTCATACTTTTTAAAAAAATTTTTACTGTTCTGGTTTTATGTTGTGCCATCTCACTGAGGTGTTAACTTGCATTTTCTTGATGAATGATGATGTCAAATTTTTTTCCACAGATGTGTCAACCAGTTTTATATATAGTTCATGTTAAGTGCTTCAAATGTCTTGCTAGTCTTCATTGAGATATTTATCTTATTATTGTATAGTGAGAATTCCATATGTACACACTGTGGATAACATTTTGTCACAATGAAAACTATTTTATGTGTGTCTGTGGATTGAATTTTCATTTTCTTCATGCTGTCTTTGAATAGCAGAAATTTTATATTTGAATTCATTTTAATTTGTCTTTTAGTTGCATAGATTTTTGATACTGGTGTCACAAATCTTTATTTAATCACAAAAATTCCTCATTGTTTAAGTGTGCTATAGTCTTAGCCTTTACATTTAATCTATCATTCATTTTTTGTTAATCATCAAAATTCAATTATTCCCACATGTTTGGAATTGTTACTTCTTTTTGAAATGTTTACATTAGCAATTCCAAACTTTTTGGCACTGGAGACTGGTTTGGTGAAAAACATTTTCCCATGGTCCAGGGCAAGGGTGATACTTTAGGAATTATTCAAGTGACTTATTTTTATTGTACATTGTATTTCTATCATTATTACATTGTAAAATATAATGAAATAATTATAGAATTCACCAAATGTAGAGTTAGAAGGAGCTTGTTTCTGAGTAACTAGAAAGTTCCATGTGGGGGTTATAGAAATATGTTGTTGTGTTCAGTCTATTCTATGATCATTTTGGTTACTATCACTGTAGAAAACCATGCTTCACAAAGAAAGAACATTGGAAATTGGAACAATCTTTTCACTACTTTGGTGGTAATCTCTGGATATTTCACCTTGGCTGTAATCCAGAATATATATGGATATTTGAAATCATCTCAAACATACTGTTAAGGCCACAGTCATTTGCAGTCTGTAGTAATTGATCTTCTTCCAATAATGACAATTTCAGTTTACTGAGCTTATTAAATACGTGTCACAAATGCACTCCTTCCCAGTTTTGATGTCCTCTCTGCTTTGAAGTGATACTCAAACTCTTTGAAGGCTGAGATAGATGATTATACACCATTTTCTATCAAGATTGCTGGTGCTTGAAACACTTCAAAGATGCTAATGTTTATTTATTGCCCTATAATTCTAGTTTGATTTCAAATGCACCAATTTACTTGCCTATTTGAACACAGTTGTCACCTTCTCTTAAAGTGATATATCGAGTTCTAAGAATATTCTTTGTCACTAAAATGTACTATTCACCTTATTTTTTAAAAATAAATGTCTGAAAGGGTTTTTTTTGTTTTGTTTTGTTTTTTGTGGTACCTGGGATTGAACTCAGACCCTTGAGTTTCCAAGGTAGGTGTAGTACCACTAAAACTAAATCCTTGGCCCAAGAAATGCCTGAAAGTTGGGGAAAATTAATAAAGACCATTCAAAAAAATCAGAAAATTTGGCCAGTGATCTACCATTAGAAAACTTTTTCGTGTCTATATATGTGTTCTATGTCCAACTTCTCAAATAACTGAATAAACAGACATCAGTAAAGAGAGAGTACCTCAATTTGGATGTGAATTTCAATTCTGTCATACAGATTTTTAAATTTGTGTGATGTTTTACAGCAGACAATCATTTCCGTATGGATAAGAGTATATTGACTCACATTCAAAGGAGATATCTGTGACCTGACCTCCTCATGAAATCAGAAAGCTGTCCAGCTATGGCAGCTGTTTCATCCATGTATATACCAACAAAAAGTAACCAGTTCAACTTTCCTCATAGGTAATCATTCAAAGACTGGAATAGTTTTACACCTGTAGTATTTCTTGGCAACAAAAGCACAGGTAATATCTCTTTATGTGTCCTCCTGAAAAATATACTGCACAATCAAGTATTTTTGTCTTATTGTCAATTTCAGCAGTTGAATAAACCTGGATTCTTTACCTCCATGACTCATTAATTTCCCACTACAGTGCTTCAATATCCTCTCCTGTTTCATCACCTCATTTAGATATGGTTCTAGCCAAAGAGAAACATGCACTACCTTTTGAACCACAGCTTCTTTTGAAGGCATGACAACTGTCCCTAGCAATAGTCTGGATTAATTCTTCAAACAAAGACTTCTTAGCTTTAGTAATGCTCTTAGCTACCAAGAATGCTGCAGTCAGGGAAGACATGTTTGATGAAGCTGTAACCTTCAATAATTGACTCTATTTATCTTTCTCATATTTTTTTTTTTACTTTTTTAAAAGCTACAAAGAATGCTGTTTTAGTGCAGAGTGCATGGTGGTCATGATGTCAAGCCGCTTTGAAGGTCTCATGGCTTTGATGGATAACTGGTCACCATATATTACAGAAAATAAGCTGGAAAAATGTAAACTATGTGTGAAAATAATTTAAATAGGACTCTTGTTCTTTTAAATGCAGCTTTCTTGATTTTTAGTCTTAATCTTCTGCTTTCTCACCATTAAGTTTTTTTTCCCCCTTAACAAAGAACATTTCCCTTAACTCATTTTTACTCATTTTCGCTAGGGTTGGCTTGTGAGATTTCCAAAACTGAAACTAAGACAAAAGTGCAGCGTGGTAAAGATAGAAGTACTGAATAAAACAGTGGTGAGACCATGCACAAAATAAAACAAGGGTCAGAATGGAGCAATAGAAATAAAGCACTCCATGTCACTTGCCGTTATAAAACTCCACCAGAGGCAGCTTAGTTGCCACTCATTGACAGATTTCCATTAGTCTGAAATCACTTGATTTATTTCAGTCTCTGTGCAATCAAATCTCTTGGCTAAATTGCTACCACTCTGGTGCTAGCAACATTGCTTCAGCTCCACTTCAGATTATCAGGCATTAGATTCTCATGGATCTAACTCAGATGTGCCATTCATGATAGGGTTCATGGTTGTAGGAGTAACTAATGTAGCAGCTTCTCTGACAGGAGATAGAACTCAAGTGGTTGTAGCAGCCATGGGGGTGGCTATAAACTTTACTTGCTCACATACCACTCACATCCTTGTCTATTTGCTCATAGTGAAGACATTGTTTCATCATCTTCCTTCCAGTAGAGATTGAGTGACATGAAAAATCATCAGTGTCTGTCCTTACGTCATAAAGTGGCATCTTATAAAATTGTCCCCCTGAAAATTAGAAATCTACCTAGCCATTCCATGGTCAGTCCATATATTTTGTCTTGACAGTGTTGTATTAGTCAAGATACCTTTGGAAATTCATTTCCATTCTTTTAAGTAACTTGTGTCTCACTTAGTATGATCACTTTTATTAATTTTTTTCCTTTAGTATATTTTGAAAAGGACAGAGGGGAAGAATTTAAAAGGGAAGTGTACCTTTAGTTCATAAAATAAATGAAAGGAAAGAGTAAATTCTCATCTCATTTACTGACTTTGTAAGGGAAATACCTTACAAGCCACCCCAAAATTCAGTTTCTTCCCATGTGAAACAGGAATGATAAAAACACACAATACTGCATACGTACTATCATCTAACAATATCTACACTAGAAATGTACTTAGCTCATAGCAGTGACATAGAATTATGATTAACATGATTTTTAGTAAATCATGTTATTAGTACTTTTATCTATTGGAATCCAAATATGTCTTTTGGAAAATTTCTCAAGTCTTTCTATAGACAATCTTTATGAGCTATGAAAAGAGAGTACTCCAATACTTTAGTTTCAAATAGTCACTGGACTTCTTATTCTATGCCTTGAAAATAACCTATTTTTCATGCTTTCAGACCTATATAATCTATTTGAGGCTTGTAACATCTTAATTCATTCTGCATTGAAAATCCAACTTCAGATTTCAAAGTGGAAATGTAATGTAAGAAGAAAAATCAATACTTACATGCTTACAGTGAAGCAAAACCAGATCTCCTATCATGAGACAGATCAATTTAGTGCCAAGAACTGTGCCCATCAACACTGCAGCTTTAATTGATAGTGGCATTAGATGCAAATAGCTTTCAGTTTTTCAGATAAACATACTATTCTTGGCTAATTTGCCAATGCACGGGGCATAACTCGAAGAATTGCATGCCTTTGTTTAGAAAGACAATGTGTTCTATGTGTATTATTTAAAAAGAAATCATTTTATAAAATAATTTCATAAATTCATACATGATTTTTTCTAGTGAGTCATTTATATTGACCAGAGCATTAAAAAACTTATACTAACTATAAACTGATTTTTTACTTGTTTTATTCTATTTTCTGTATCCATCTTCTGTATTTACCAGTGTGTCTAGTAGGTTCATGGGGATTAGAAAACACTATAGTTAATTAATACTAGCAGTAACTTTGAGAATCGTTAGCTTCATGTTACAAAAACATGCCAAATAATTTCTGTGGTTTCAATCCCTAGAGAAATTAGAGAAGAATGTATTACAATAAATAAATTAAGTAAAATAAAAATATCATCCTGAAAATAAAATTAATAATAGGCTTGCATTCTGAGGAAGAATTCTATTGATTATCTAACAAATTGTTCCTATTTTTTAAGCTGTAGCTCATATTAGTAACAGATATATTGGCATTCTAGTTTATAGATCAATGTCTCAGAAATTTGGTCATGATGAATCATTTCACCCATACTTTAACATCTCTGAATTAACAGACAAAAAGCATTGTGATAGTCTCGTCATGCTAAAGATTTTCTTCTAAAATCTATACCTCTGCCACTGTGTTGAAATTAAGCAGGGGCTTCTGGGCAGTGGAATTTTTGCTTGAGCTTTGATCAGTTAGATTCCCTGTAGAGTTCGTTGCTGCTGAAGTTTCCTGCCCTATACAAGGCCTGGGGGAAGCTGGGTTCTGCAACAGTGTACCAGAGTTTCTTTCAAAGAAGAGACTCCTGTACACGATAGATTCCAAGTTGGATTCTAAAATAGTTTTAATTATTTTATTGATGACAACCAGAAATTGTACATTTAGTCTTCCAAAGGGGCTTAAGATTGAACACATATAGCCAAATATTTTAGAAAAAAAGCTAAAGTCCTGTATGTTTTTCTTGACTTTTCCTATCAATGTAAGAAATTTATTCTTTAAGCAATTCACTGTTTACTATATATTCATCTTTACTCAAAAAATGATGTAGTGAACGATGTATAATTTTTAGGATAACATGTTCATCTCTAGTCCAAAAAGCATTATAAACAAGTCCTTTTCCTAATTCTAAAAGAACTTCGGATGCCAGTGTGTGTTGGTGGGAAGGAAGGGATTTGGATATAATGAGCGAACGTCCTGAGGGCCAGCATGCAAAATTTTAGTAAAACCTCATTATTGGTTACTGTGCTGAATGATGAGCTCCCCAGCTCTGAGAAACTTTGAAGGTACATCCTCATGAAGTGATATCTACCATGCCCTCCAGGCTTGAGGGAAGGTGAGTTAATGTCCTCTTATTCTGGTAAGGCAGGCTGGCATTCACTCAACATAATTGCTTCTCTGCAAAGAGAAATTAACTAGAAAAACTTGAAGATGCATACAAATTATACAGCTCTCCTTTAAATGATGGAAAATAAATCCAGCTTTAAGGTTGACGGGATCTACGTCCCAGTTGAGTCATTGCTTTTAGGAATTTCTTGGTCTAAGAATATGCTTTGGAGACAGGCTTCCTATAATCACCACCTGTGACTATAAAGCTTTGGGAGGACATTTAGACACAAACCATGACAAGCAACCTGAAGCATGTAAATGCTTAGTGTGAAAGCTGAGCCTTCAATTCAAGCATGTGGGACCACCACCATGTGATTGCTGCTTCACCTCCAGGCTTACCTGTGATTCCCTAGATCTCGGGGTTTCTGCTATTCTTTAATAGAACACTGCAGAAACTTCTAGTACTGATACCCATCTGGTGATCAGACTACATATGAGTCACTATCAATGTGAGACAAGTCAGCATCACCTCCACCATCTTTATTATGATCTGAATAGCAATTGATTTTTTTCTCCAAATCCATATGTTGAATGTTAATCCTCATAGAGGTGGTATTAGGAAATAGAGTCTTTCAGAGGTAATTGGGTCATGAGAGGAGAACCCTGATAAAAGGGATTAGTGCCCAGATAAAATATTCATAGAGGTCTCTCTCCCTTGTTGCACCTCATGAAGACAAGGAGTCAGTAGTTTATAACCCAGGAGCAGGTTCTCACCTGCACGGTCCATACTGACTCCCTGACCTTTGACCTCCAGCCTCTAAAACAGTGACAGATAAATGTGTATTAGATACCTCATGCATTTTTACAATAATAATCTGAGCTAAGATGTACTTTAAGTGGGAGCCAAGCATTAACTTCTTTCATCTTCATCATCAATAATCAAAGACTATTATGCATCCTGTGTATCTGGGTAGACAGAGAAAATCAATTTGAAGCAGATCTTCTTGTTCTCCAAAAGTTGCTTGAATTTTTTTAATAGGCAAATACAGGGGTGTGTGTGTGTGTGTGTGTGTGTGTGTGTGTGTGTGTGTGTGTGTGTATGCTGAGGTGATATTTAGGGTCAGTTAAAACAGTGGATGCTAAAGCAACTTGGGAGTATTAATAGGAGAGAGATTATGTGTTAGAACAATAAAAGCAGCCAAAAACCAAGTAAGTTCCTGCATTTCAGTGCAAATCACTGTAAGCTTATATTTACTCACATAAAATCATAGGTCTCTGGTTCCAGCCAGTCTGCTATGATTTAGAATTAAAGATCTTCCAAACTGCAGACCTATTATCTCGTTGGAGCTTGCCTCTGGCCACCAAAGGGAAGGAGAGTAAAGAGTGTGCATGTCAACTTTTAAGCCTTGACTTATTAGTTATCAACACACTTCTGCTTCTTTGGTCATGACTATGTCCTCCCTGGATGTGCAGAAGATCTAGGAAAAGTCACTCTTGGCAGGTACCGAAACTTTCCAGCAGACTCTACACTATGGTAAAGTATATGAATTTGGGAGTTCATTTAGTTTTCTTTAGCATGAGAGGTTTTCAGTTTTCTTCCCCAGGAGAGTTTTCTAACCTATCCCCAAAGGAGACATCTAATGTCTCACTCAGTCAGTACTTGCAGCCTGAACTCCAAGACCTCTGGCAGATGATCATTACCGTCAATGAGACTCACCGGTAGCTTCATAGTGTGCAGAAACCTGTAGCCCCACAGACAAGTCATCTGTGCCTCTTATCCCACAGCAGTGATGTGAGATAGTTGCAGGGTATATGCAGCACATTTTGCATAAGAGAAATGAATAAAAATTGGAATCAAACATGCAGTCCCAGTGTACAGTGTTTAAGAGCTAATGCTGTGCAGGTATGGTGGGGAACCTGGCTAGCAGCCATTTATGGCCACTGATTAAACCATAGTTTTGACATCTTTGGAGAAACTCTTATTCATTGCCCCCCACCCAAAGAGCTTGTACTTTTGGGGGAAGGGTCTGGAAATCTGGAAACATTCCATAAAAACATATAGTGTATTAGATGCTGATACATTCTCTAGGGAGATAGAATTGATGGGGACATACAGGTCGTCATTTAAATAGCACTATCTAATTGTCCAGGCAAAATTTGAATGAAGACTCAGAGGTAATGAGAGCTAGAGGGTCATAGTGATGTCATGGGTGGAGTATTCTAGGAGAGGAACTGGATATGAAGACATAAAAAGATACAAAGAGATGGGGGAACAACAGTAAGTCCAGGGAGCCTGGAGTAGAAGGAGTAAGGGAAAGAGTTGTAGAAAATGAGGTTCAAGCAATGAAAATGAGTGAAATAATTAGTGAACACTTTGAAAAGCAAATGACTTTTATGTTTTACTCCAGTTGAGATGAAAAGACACTGAGAGAAGTTTGCAGGAAGGAGAGCCATGATTACACTTGTTACAACCCACCAACTGTTGGATTGGGACAAAGATGCTGGAACAGGGAGCCGTTGGTTTGGCACAAGTGAGTCCTCTACTGACCTGGATCCTGGGTTTACAATAAGGAGTGTTTTGATCACTGAGACCTTCAAGTTCTGAATTTCAGTGAATAAACTCTTCCCTGTGCATATTACATTTATATGGATGAGGTCAGTGGACTTACTTGAAACAAAAAGTAGTGCAGAATGTGTACACTCTAATGATCATTTCCAGTTCCTGCTTTATCTTTATATTATCCTTCAATTAAAAACTACATGTTATTACTTATACAGGGTAAAAATTCACATTCTGACTGAGTTTTGGCAAGTATGCACAGCCATGTAATGTAACATAATAATAAAAATTGGAACAGTTGTTTGATCCAAAAAATCTCCATGCCCTTCATAGTCCTTCATTCTCCAGACCTCTATCACCTACTGATACATTTCTGTCTTTGCAGCTTGCCTTTGAAAGAAAATTATAGAATGAAAAATATGGCATTTGACTTGTGGATTGATTTTTCTTTTTCCATTTTCATTTTATTCATTTTCTTCTATTTTAAGTTCCACATATACATGCGCAAACTAAAAAATACTTTGAAAAGTACAGGGGATTTCCATATATCTGTCACCTTCACATAGGCAAAACCTATCTTGCTATAAACATCTGCCATAAGACGGGAGCATTTGTTATGTGATGAACCTGCACGGACATATTACCACCACCCAAAGTTCCTTGTTTACTTTATGATGAATTCTTGGTTCTGTGCATTCTATAGATCTTGGCAAATGTGTCATTGGATATCTCTACTGTCTTACTGCTCTAAATTGTTTGTTCTCCACCTGTTCATCCTTCACCTTTTCAATATTCTGACAACCCTAAGCTTTTCACAGGATCTATCATGGATTTTGGTGCTAATTTAAATAGTACTATGTTTTAAACTTCAATTTTTAATTTATTTCTAGTGTCCCAGTAATCCTGTGTCTCCCTGAATCACATTCAGTGTAGTGGTAGTAAAAAGGAGGGTAAAATATTGGGAACTCAATATGGATTATTTTCTGTTGCTATGCACTAGAGTTCTATGGCAAGACAGAATGTTTCACTAAGTATGTTTAGATGTTGTCTTCAACCTTGTATTTGTTTCTCATATTTTTGCAGGCTATCCTCAGGAAGGTTAACAGTGTTGATTTAATTATCTTTTAATTCACTCTCAACTGTAACTGCATACACCCTTATTTCTGTGAGCAAATGACTGAACAGTTCTCTCACTCAAATTGTTAGATTTGGAGAGTTTATTGATTTTTAGTCTTAGAGCAAGAATGGTCAACACATTGCTTGGTATTTCAGCTCGTTTAAATTCAAAAATTTCTAGAGATTGTGCATTTTAATTAAAGACAATAATGGCTAAGATCAAAAAACCCATAGCCTTCTTTTCATTGACTGTGGAAGCTCATGTTGAGGATCCATCTGCCCAAATGATTACTAAATATACAAACAAGTGCCTGTTCTTCCTAGTGTGGGTTCTTGAGGGATAGTCTCATGGTGACTGACTTCTTTACTTAAATCATCTTGTTCATGTTTTACTCAGCTAAATAAAATTGGTATGTTCATCAGTTAGGATTAAAGTAGATCATATAAATAACATTAATAAAAAGAAATATAGATTGTTTTTAAAAAAATCAATCAATATTATTGAATATCTGCAATAAGCAAGGAATCACTTAGCTGTACAAAAAGTCAGATTATCTTTACAAATGATTCTGAAAGATTTAGAATATTATTAAATTTGAATTGCTAATTACCATCCAAAATGGAAATGGCATTCAGCTTGGCAGGGCTAGATACCCGGCCCTTGTTTTTAGGAAACGTACCAAGTCAAGCCAACTGCAGATGGGATAGACCAAAATGCTGAGCTGGACAAGGACCAAATCAAAGGAGTGTGATCAGCCTCTAATTTATGGAGCTTTAGTGGTCTGCATTCCTCTAAGCCTGTGCAGGATTTCAATCAGTTTAACATTGCCCACATGTCAGCAGGCTGACATGGCCCAGAAGGCAGGATAAAGGGGCTGGCTAGTGTGTCACCTAGCCATCCCACAGGCTCAGGAGATCTTCAGGGGACTCTTTTGGAGCTACTGAAGAATAATGTCTTAAAAAAACAAAGAGAAAATGTGATAGTCAAGACTCAATACAAGGTAACATAAAATTCACTAATTTTGGATTTCTTATTGATAGGTTTCAAATTAATAAGGAGCTTATTGTCAAGGTGTTTCCTGGTATAAAGAAATGAATGATTTTCACAGAGTGCATGAGAGATGCTTATAGAAGCTCAGTTATATGATTTAGGACTTTTTATGTGTCAACTGAGTGAGTCTACTGAGTTAAACTTGTCCCACTAGCCTCTCCTGGGGTAGATAACATATTAGAAAAGGTCCCCTTGAGCATTATTTGTGCAAGGATGAACAAAACCAATTAATTAAAAAGATGTGAGAAATAGAGACATCCAATCATTAATACCTATCATTAATGTTCTTTTAATGTATAAAAGAAAATTATTGGGTAATTCTGCAGTCAATGTCCAAATATATTTTTTTCTGAATTCTGTGTTTATTCTCCTGGGCTCCAGTTTTCTCTCTTCGACTTTTTGTTGCTGGTGAAAGATTCCATAAGTCAGAATGTTGGTTTCTCCACCCTGAGTTGGAGCCAGTCTCTGCCTCAAATCTACCTTGTCGTCCTTTCTCCCCTGATGCATTCCTCTCCAGGAGACAGAAACTCCACATCAGCCAGATCCTGTACTCTAGCTGGGGCTTAGACAACACCTTAACAGCCACAGCACCAGAATGACCCTTTTTTCCAGTGTGGAAGGGCACGTCACTATGACCATGACAAAGCCATGACTAGATTATGGGATAGGAGGAAGGCAAAGAACTTTTGCTTAAAAAAATTTAAGACCCTGAAGTTGATCAAAAGCCCATGGGTGGGCTTAGACTTTTTGAATGTGTCCTTTCTGTAAAGCATAATAACTTAACTCTAACATGTTCCCCCAAAGTCTCATTTATTGAGAAGTGGAGTTTTTGGAAGTCATTTGGGTCATGGAGGCTCTTTTCATCCAAGGATTCAAGCACTGAAGAGTTCAGTATCTAAATGTGTTGAAGGAGGGGAACTTGGCTGGAGGTAGCCTGCTGGAGGCATGACCTAGAGGGTGTATTCTTTGTCTTTCCTCCCCCTTTCTCTATCCCTGCCATAGTGATGTGAGAAGCTTGGTTTCACATGAATTTTCACCATGATGTTTCCACCTTGAAGCCAGCTAACTATGGACAGAATACTCCCAACAAGTGAGTTAAGAAGAGAAGGAAAGTGCTTAAAGGAAAAAATGGAAGCAGTGCTGATGTGTATAGAGAGTGGAGAGGCTAGAGAGAGGGCCGAGGAATGGGAAGACATAAAAATCAATATATATCATGTACAGGTACATGTACGTATATCAGGTACAAATTCTCAATGATGAATGTGAAAATTATGTATACTTAAAATGCACAGATAAAGTCAATTTTTTAAAAAGCACCTTTCTTTATTTAACGTGTAGGTATCAGGTCACAACACTTGGAAAGTGAATGAATACACAAGGTCTTGAAGGCAAAACTGTTTTCACCTGCTGGCACAAAGAAATGCATCAACACGAGGTCTACAGAAGTAAAGAAACAACCAACCCAGCACAGGAGCACAATTCCCTAAGCTTCAAATGTGTGACCAGCCTCAACTCCCACCCTGGCTGTATCCTTTAGAGAACTCAATCAAGAAGTGGCTGGAATTCTCCCCTCAGGTTTTGCCATTTTTTTCAAAATATGTTAAAATAAGTTAAACTTCAATTAAAAATACTTTGATATAAATCATGACTCCTGCAATGTTCAAGTATTTCATTATAGTACACATATCTGCCACAGCCCTTCATGTAACATTGGTTTAGTATTTTGGTCTTGAGGTTATTTCTGAGGTTCTATTTACTGTGATGATATTGATTCCATGGCTCAGAAAGAGAAGTCTCTCTGCAGTTTATATACTCTCTGAGTTCACTGTGAGATGAATGTGGAGCAAACTTATTTCTTTCCTGACTTCCTTAAACCTTAACTCTGAGCAATGAAATACAGTGAAAATTTGGATTCTCAGATATTTGGATGAGAGTCCAGCATCTGTATACAATAATCTCCAGCACAACCAGGCATCTTCCTTTCCCTTTTTGCAAGGTTGTTTCAAGGAAGGCAACAAGGAAAGTTTCTGAGGCATAAGTACAGTAAGTGAAGCAGGGTTTTCCCCATGGGAAGCTGGAATCTTCTTTCAAAGGATTTTGTGGGATGTGTACAAGAACTGCAGCTCTTTATTTTACACTCAGGTCAGATTTTGAGTTCTTTGTGTTATACCTTTTCTGATTACAGAGACTAAATAACATTTCCATAAGGTGACCATGATTGTTTCATCACAAGGAATTCCAGGAGCAATTTTGTTCTGTTAGGACTCCTGGGTCAGAGCCTTCTGATTGTTGTACCAGCCATGGTGCCCATTATGATAAATGATCCCATCTTGCCACATACATGATGGCATAGGCCTCTACTCCTGGGAACTCATCAGCCCTTTAGAATCAGATAACCATTTTCCCCAGCAGGAAACAAGATAATCTCTGGAGAATCAAGGGGCTGTTACAATCTCAGATTCATCAAAATGCTCCTCCCAATGTCCTTTTCACATTCTCAGATGCTCATTTTGTTTCAATCAATACCATAATTTTTATATCAGAATGCTGGATATACTTTAAATTCAAATAACACTACAACTCTGCAACTTGTAATATTAAATTCTGGGCATGATTTCAAGTTACATAACTCTGCTGATAAGGTATCATTTAGCCTTCATTGAGCAATTCCCTAATTCCTAATTGTACCTTGATTTGAAAGCTCTGAAATTGTTATTCTCTTTTTGTTAGTCTTTAGGATAGTTAAAAGCAGCCAGAACATTTTGCAGTTTTTCTTTCTTTAATGGATAACATAAAACTTATCATTTTAACCATTTTTAAGCATACAGTTCAGTAGTGCTAGTTATGCGCACTTTGTTTAACACACAATCTCCAAACTCCTTCTCCTCTTGCAAAGCTGAAGCACTATACTCCTAGATTAATAGTGAGAATCTCCACCCTCATGATCAAGGACAGCAAAAATTTATTTTCATAAGCTGCTGTGCCAGATGACCATAGATGATACTTTAAGTGACAATTTTACCAGTGCACAGACTAGACACAGAGGATCTCCTTGTATTCTGGAGATGACGTCACTGTGACTTCTCACTGTGTAAAACCACATAGCCAACTCCTTCCAGCGTCATGTTTTAAGAGACAGATACATTTGTGGCTGTTCGATAAATCCTCAAACAGAAGATGGTATTAGAGTAGCACTAGAAAAACAGGAACTTGAGAAGGCAAGGAGCACCCCACCTCGGCTGAGGGGACAGACTAGGAAACTGTTCACTCAGAGTCCCTAGGGGAGATTTGTCCCAGGGGCTTCTGGGTGCCTATATTTCCCCCACTACTTCTGTCATTGAGCTGATGGAAAAGTCTGCCACTCTGTGGATATTTAGAGCCCACTGCTGGAGCTGCTGCACTGCAGCGCCTCACGGAGGACCGTATTGGGACCACAGCCACAACCATTGCCAGTTAAAGCCAAGGTAGCTTCTGTTTCCTCCTGAGAGGCGGAAGTTCAAAAAAATTGTTGCTGCTTGTGGCAGGGAAAATAGACCAGATCATCTAGCAAATCTTAATTTGTAAAGCCAAATTGCTTTATAATTTAATGAGATAAAATGCAAAATTGTCAAGCTCTTCTGAGGTGAGGTGGACTTGTGAGCATTAGCAGAATTGAAAGATACACAAGGCACAGATTACAGGGAAGTTACTTAAATACACTGTAGTTGATATTAAATTAAAAAGAGGGCAAAAACATACAAGAAAATATTCTTTCACCCAGACATAAATTAGTCAATAAATCTAGATGCAGTGAGGATGTAATTTTTGAAGAGGGATATTAACACAACTTTAGGTGATATGTCAGGGTAGAATCCATTATCCAGTAAAACACTTTCCAAACCTCAAAGTAAAATAAATATGATTTGATCAGAAAAACAAATATGAAAGCAATATTTTAAGCAGAGCTTCCACACAAGACCTTCTAAAACAGATTGTATAGAATAAGTGGAAATGGTATTAAGTAAGAATCATGTTTTTTAATTTCACATATCTTTTAATTATCTAAAAACTATTGTCTATTGAAGTGAACAATAATTACAAAACATGAGATTTGTAACATCTGTGGCAATAATAGTATGAAAGGAGAAAAAGTATAATCAAGTTATTATTCAAAATATCTATCATGAGGTTCTGAAAATTCTCTGAAAGACCTAGAATACTTTTTGCATCTATTCTGTGACAAATTAATGAGGAAGGCAGAAAATCTGAGCAACCTCCATTAACAGAATTCAGACTCAGACTGAATCAACTGTGGAGTGAATCAGAAGACACAAAATATTGTTCACCCAATTATAGAAAAAGTGCAAGAAGGGAAATTCAAGTGCACAAGTAGAAAGTGAACAAAAAGACAATAGACTTAAATATAAATACAGAAGTACTTGTAAGGAAACACACACATTCACAAATAAATGGTGGAGGTTAAGAAATAGGATTAAACAAAAGCAGTACTCAACTGTACATTGTCATGAAGTACTCTTTAGATATTAAAGCATGGACACTTAAAAGGTAATATATTAAAATAATGTGCACTGCAAGTATGAGACAGGTCCTATGGCTATATCAATGCCAAAGTAAATTTTCACAAGAAGAATACTATTATTGCTAAAGAAAGTATTCATTATCATAAAGAGACTAACAAAAATACACTTAAAGATTCCAAATAAATGAAGTAAAACACATATAATGAAACTGGAAATATCCTCAGAGTTGGACTTTGAAAACCATCATTCATGCTAGTACAAGAATATAAAAAGCTGCAGATGAAAAATGTGGCTAGCAATTTTAATATTTCTAATATTTCAAAGTACCATGTATATCAACAGCATAATATGTTTATATGGGTAATTGCCAAACTAGACCCTATGTAAACCTTTAAAACATGCTTCTGTTAAATTGTCCTATTTGAAATGAAAGTTATAATATCTGACTATAATGCTTTGAAGTTCAGTATAAACATATGTGGACTTTAAATTGTCCACTCTCTCCATATCCCTCTTCCTCCCTCTCTCTCACTCTCCTCATTACTCCTCCTCCTTCCTCTGGGTGTGTGTGTGCACATGTGTGTATTGCACTGCTGAGGTTGAACTCAGGGCCTCACACATATTACCCTATTATTGAGCTGCATCTTGAACAGGATAACTAAATTCTTATATTAGAAAAGAACATAGTTCCAAAATCAGCAAAGTCATTTTCCACTTTAAGAACTAATATGATAATTCAAATTAGTAAAGAAAAAATAAAATCAGTGAAATAAAAAGTATAAATGTAATAGAAGTAATGAGTTCAAAAGTTGCTATCAAGTATTTAAGCAAAACATGAACTCTAACACATATTCCCTCAAAACAGAAGCAGGGACAACTACCCTCCTCCATTTATGAGACCAATATAACCTTGATACAAAACCCAAGCAAATGGGTTACAAGGAAGTTACAGATTTGTTTCTTTAGGAGCATATAAATATATACCCAATAATTTCAAATCAAGTATTTGCACGTAGAAATTAAGATATGTATAAATTATAATGACTAAGAACAAATGATGTTTAACTAGGAACTCAAAGTTGGGTTTATACATGACAATAAATTTACCACATTACAAATGAAATAGAAAATAATCCATCTTTTCTTTTCTTTCTTTCTTTCTTTTTTTTTTTTTTTTTGAGAGAGGGTCTCGCTTTGTGGTTCAGGTTGGCCCTGAGCTCAGCTTCAAACTCACATCACAGCAATCCTCCTGCCGCTGCCTCCCAAGTGCTGGGATTACAGACGTGAGCCACCACGACTGGCACTGTGGTATGTGGTACTGGTTGCTGCTGGGTGTGAGTCTCCACACCCAATATGGTGTGTGGTAACCAGGGATTGAACCTGGGTCCTTCTGCTTGCAAGACAGGCGCCAGAACCACTGAGTTAACTCCCTGGCCCCATCTTTTCAATAATTAAAAAAGATAACAATCCACGCCTACTTATGATAACTTTGAACACACTAGAAATATATGGAAGCATCTTCAAACCAAAAGATAGAATGTAGAAACACGTCAGTGAATGAATATTGTGTGTGATTGTGAAATAGTTCAACCTTCCAGTAAGACTTGGACTGAGTCAAGAACATACTTTCTAGACATTTTCATTAGGGCTTCCAAGAAGTCCTTACTATAAGATAAGCAAAAGGAACATGAGGAATAGGGAGGAAAATGTAAAACTGTCGTCAGAGGCATAATCTTATCTTTTAAATCTCAAGGAATCTATTAAATAATTAAAAGACACATAAATTTGTTATTGGATTTCATTGTTAATATAAAAATCAGTTGTCTTTCTATAGGCTAGTAAAGAATTAAAAAGTGAAATTTAAAAACACCCATACCTTTTGAATAGCAAAAGAACATGAGATAGGAATGCATTTGAGAAAAATATGCTCTAACCAAAAGCTTTAAAGCACTGCTGAGAAAAACATTTCAATAAATCCAAAGAAGTGGAGGCCCACACCGGAAGAGCACCCGGGGACTGAGGTTAGCAGCGGGCTGCTCGGGAAATGGTGACTGTGCCATTGAATCTGCATGGGGGTTGGAGCTTGCTGGCCTCCAGGCCCACACTGAAGAGCGCCCAGGGACTGAGGTTAGCAGTGGGCGGCTCGGGAAACGGCGACTGCAGCACCGAGTCTGCCTCACCGAATCGGTGCCGGGGTTGGAGCTTACTGGCTTCAGGCCCACACCAGAAGAGCACCCAGGGACTGAGGTTAGCAGCGGGCGGCTAGGGAAACAGCGACTGCGGCACCCAGTATGCGTCACCGAATCTGTGCTGGGTTTGGAGCTTGCTGGCCTCCAGGCCCATGCCGGAAGAGCGCCCAGGGACTGAGTTTAGCAGAGGGCGGCTCAGGAAACAGCGACTGAGGCACCAAATCTGCGTCACTGAATGTGCGCAGGGGTTGGAGTATGCTGGCTTCCAGGCCTATGCCAGAAGAGCACCCAGGGACTGAGGTTAGCAGGTCAGAGTCTAACTTTCTCCACAGTAACTCCAGAAGCGCATCCAGTCAGCTTGTATTGGTGAGTAGGTGGGCCTTTTGGAACAACAGCCCCTACCATTGCAACTGTACCGGGCCTACAGCCTACTGGCCTCCAGACCGACTGCACAAGTGAGCCCGGAGACTATGTATTGCTGAGCAGGTGGGTTCATTGCAACATCAGACAGTGCCATTGTAGCAGTTCAGAAGCCACAGTCTCCCTGCCTCTAAAGCAAACAGGAGAAGGTGTTCTGACTGTATTGATTGAGTGCCTCATATGGTGTGCCAGAACTAGGGGTTTTTCTTTAGGACTCAATACAGATTGCAAAGAACAACCCAGGAAACACTGTTATTTTAAGGTTCCTAATTATTAGAAGGAAAGTGACTTGCAAAAAACAGCGCCAGAAAACAGGGCAGGTCAGAGATGAGGAAACACTCAAAATCTCAGACAAAAAGAACCTCACTTCCAAGAAACATAAGGGGAATGGAAATAGAAAAGTGTGAAGCCCAGTCTCCAGGGCCCTCAGAATGGTAACCAAAGCAGATCCAGTAAAATGAAAATCAGAACTGATCTCTGAGATGAAAACAGAGATCTTGGACACTGCCAACATGATGATTAAGAAAGCTAAAGAGGAAATCATGGAGTTGATAGAATCCAAGATAGCAAAAGCAATGGAACCTTTTAAACACCTACAAGCAGGAGCCCAGGAAATTAAGAAAGATAATGAAAGTTTGCACAATAGAATGAATTTGGCAAAAGACCGAATTTCAGACCTAGAAGACAGGATCTCAACCAATGAACTAGAAAGGCATAATCTATGGAAAAAAGCAAGCGATAATGAAAAGTCAATCCAACAGCTCCTAGATGATTCAAAGAAGAATAACATAAGATTGATTGGAGTCACTGAGGAAGAAGGAGACAATGCTAAAGACATCAAAAAGCTATTCACAGAGATAATGGCAGAAAACTTCACAGAAAAAGGTAAAGAATTGGACATACAAATATATGAAGCATACAGAACATCACATGCCCATGACATGAAAATATCTACACCTAGGCATATAATCATAAAAGTCCCAGATATCAAAAAAAAAAAAAAAAAAGAATGAAATACTGAAAGCAGCCAGAGAAAAGAAAACAGTTATATTCCAAGGGAAGCCCATCAGGATCACAGCGGACTTCTCAACTCAAACACTCAATGCAAGAAGAGCCTGGAGTGAAGTCTTCCAAACTTCCAAGTGTTTCTAAAGGAAAACAACTTCCAACCCAGACTAATGTATCCGGCAAAACTATCCTTCAACATTTATGGGGAAATAAGATACTTTCATGACAAAAAACACCTGAAATTTTCACAAATACGAAACCTGTGCTCCAAAAAATTTTAAAGAATATCTTGGAGAAAAATAAGGAAAGTTACAAATCTATGAGACCTAACTGAGTCAACTCATGGGACCAAACAAGAAACTGATGGGGAAAGGGCAGAAGTAGAATAACACAGCCAAGCACAGGAAAACATGGCAGCACTAAATTTACCTATATCAGTCATAACGATTAATGTCAATGGACTCAATGCGCCAATTAAGAGATGCAGACTGGCAGAGTGGATGAAAAAACAAGATCCTACAATCTGCTGTATTCAAGAAACACACCTAATTCAGAAAGAAACCCATGGACTAAAAGTAAAGGGATGGAAAATAATACTCCATGAGACTGGAAACAGAAAGAATGCAGGAGTGCTGATTTTATTTGCAGACAAAATAGACTTCAAGCCAAAGCTGATAAAGAGAGATAAAGATGGACACTATCTTTTAGTTCAGGGAAAAATCCAAGAGACAGAAATCACAATCTTAAATATCTATGCTTCAAATTGTAATGCACCCAACTATATAAAACAAATATTAATGAACTTGAAAAACCAGATAAACTCCAATACAATAATAGTAGGGGACCTCAATACCCCACTGTCACAAAGAGACAGATCGACTGGACAAAAAGTCACTAAGGAAATCCTTGAGCTCAACCAGACTCTTCAGCAAATGGACTTAATAGATGCCTACAGAGTATTTCACCCCACAAAGTCAGAATATACATTCTCCTCAGCTGCTCATGGATCATTCTCCAAAACAGACCATGTGCTCATTCATAGAACAGGTTTAAACAAATATAAAGGGATTGAAGTTATCCCTTGTATACTGTTGGACCATAGTGCCCTGAAATTGGAGCTGAATAGCAAAGGAAAGCCCAGGATCTTCACAAACACATGGAAACTGAACAATATTCTGCTGACCAACCAATGGGTCATAGAAGAAATTAGAGAAGAAATTGAGCAGTTCTTACAACTAAACGATAACCCCAGTATAACATATAGAAATTTATGGGACATAATGAAAGCAGTTCTACAAGGAAAATTCATAGCAGTGAAAGCCTACATCCAGAAAACGGAGCCAGCTAAAATAAAAAACTTAATGCTGAACCTCAAGAAACTAGAAAGAGAGGAGCAAAACAAACCCAAAGCTCACACTAGGCAAGAAATTATAAGGATCAGGGCAGAAATTAATGCAATAAAAATCAAGAGAACCGTTCAAAAAATCAATGAATCAAAAAGTTGGTTCTTTGAGAGGATAAACAAAATTGATAGACCCTTAGCCAATCTCATTAAACAAAGGAAGGAAAAGGCTCATATGTATGCTATTAGGAATGAGAACGGAGAAATTACTACTGACCCAGAGGAAGTCCAGTGGATAATAAACACCCACTTTGAAAATTTATACTTTATGGGCCGGGGAGTTAGCTCAGTGGTTCCGGCCCCTGTCTTGCAAGCGCAAGGACCCGGGTTCGATTCCCCGGTAACCACATAACAATACTGGGTGTGGAGACTCATGCCCAGCAGCAACCAGTACCACATACCACAGTGCCAGGCGTGGTGGGTCACGCCTGTAATCCCAGCACTCGGGAGGCAGAGGCACGAGGATTGTGATGTGAGTTTGAGGCTGAGCTGTGGGCCAGCCTGAACCACAAAGTGAGACCCTGTCTCAAAAAACCTAAAAAATAAAAAAAAATTTATACTTTAATAAAATGGAAAATGTAGAAGAAATGGATAGATTTCTAGACACATATGAACTCCCAAAGCTGAATAAAGAAGATATAGAAATGTTAAATGCCCCAATAACAATCTGTGTAATTGAAAATATAATTAAAAACTTGCCAACAAAGAAAAGCCCTGGACCTGACAGTTTAACTGCTGAATTCTATAAAACTTTTAAAGAAGAGTTAGTGCCTCTACTTCTGAAACTCTTCAATGAAATTGAAAAGGAAGCAGTACTCCCAAACTCATTCCTGGAAGCAACCATTACCCTGATTCCAAAAGCAGAGAGAGACCCAATCAAAAAAGAGAACTACAGACCAATATCTCTAATGAATATCAATGCCAAAATAATCAATAAGATCCTGGCAAACAGAATACAGAGAATTATCAAAAAGATTATACACCCTGACCAAGTTGGATTCATCCCAGGCATGCAAGGATGGTTCAACATACATAAATCAATCAATGTTATACACTATATTAACAGGCTTAAGGACAAAAATCATATGGTCATCTCAATTGATGCAGAAAAAGCGTTTGACAAAGTAAAACACCCATTTATGTTCAAAACTCTACAGAAGAACAGAATAGACAGTCTCTATCTCAAACTAAGAAAAGCTATCTATGAGAAACCTTCAGCCAGTATCATACTAAATGGTCAAAAATTGAAACCTTTCGCACTAAGATCAGGAACAAGACAAGGATGTCCTCTCTCACCACTTCTGTTCAATATAGTTCTGGAAATATTAGCCATAGCAATTAGGCAAGAGAAAGAAATAAAAGGAGTAAAGATTAGAAAAGGAGAAGTTAAATTGTCATTATTTGCTGATGACATGTTACTCTATCTAGAGGATCCTAAAAACTCAGTTAAAAAACTGCTGGACCTAATCTCCAAATTTAGTCATGTAGCTGGTTACAAAGTCAACGTTCAAAAATCAATAGCCTTCATATACACAAACAGTAGACCCACTGAGATAGAAATTGGAGAGTCAACCCCTTTCACAATAGCACCCAAAAAAATAAAATACCTAGGAATCAATCTAACAAAGGAGATGAAAGACCTCTACTCTGAAAACTATAGCACTCTGTAAAAAGAGATAGAAGATGATTTCAAAAAATGGAAAGACAGAGGCCGGGGAGTTAGCTCAGTGGTTCTGGCGCCTGTCTTGCAAGCGCAAGGGCCTGGGTTTGATTCCCCGGTAACCACATAACAATACTGGGTGTGGAGACTCAACCCAGCGGCAACCAGTACCACATACCACAGTGCCGGGCGTGGTGGCTCACGCCTGTAATCCCTGCACTCGGGAGGCAGAGGCAGGAGGATTGCTGTGATGTGAGTTGGAGGCTGAGCTCAGGGCCAGCCTGAACCACAAAGCGAAACCCTGTCTCAAAAAACCTAAAAAAAAAAAAAAAAAAATGGAAAGACATACCTTGCTCCTGGGTAGGAAGAACCAATATCATCAAAATGGCTATACTCCCAAAAGTACTCTAAAGATTCAACACAATCCTGATTGAAATCCCAACAGCATATTTCACAGATCTAGAGAAAAAAAATCCAAACTTTCATTTGGAACCACAAAAGACCTAGAATAGCCAAAGCAATTCTAAGCAACAGGGACATGGTGGCGGGTATTACAACTCTGAACCTGAAACTACACTATAAAGATGCTGTGATAAAAACTGCGTGGTACTGGCAAAGTAACAGACCTGAAGATCAAAGAGTAGACTAGAAGATCCAGAAACTATTCCAGATACACTGAGCCAACTCATCTTTGACAAAGGAGCCAAAAATCCTCAATGGAGGAAAGATAGCCTCTTTAACAAATGGTGCTGGAAAAACTGGGCTTTAACTTGCCAAAGACTAAAACTAGATCTATCTCTTTAACCAAGTACCAAGCTAAAATCAAAGTGGATAAGAGACCTAAATATTAAAACAGACACTCTAAACCTACTGCAAAACAGGTTAGGTAAAACTCTTGAAGACATTGGCTTAGGGAAAGACTTCATGAACAAAACTTCTATAGCACA
Source organism: Petromus typicus (assembly GCA_004026965.1). Classification (NCBI taxonomy): domain Eukaryota; kingdom Metazoa; phylum Chordata; class Mammalia; order Rodentia; family Petromuridae; genus Petromus; species Petromus typicus. Next base: position 63 of record PVIR01025544.1, on the reverse strand, counting down.
GGAATTGGCTGAGGAAATCAACAAATGGGACCTCATTCTTTTAAAAAGCTTCTGACAGCAAAG
>PVIR01025543.1:0-24779 GCA_004026965.1 Petromus typicus | reverse complement strand
TGTCTTGCAAGCGCAAGGGCCCGGGTTCGATTCCCCGGTAACCACATAACAATACTGGGTGTGGAGACCCACACCCAGCAGCAACCAGTACCACATACCACAGTGTCGGGCGTGGTGGCTCACGCCTGTAATCCCAGCACTCGGGAGGCAGAGGCAGGAGGATTGCTGTGATGTGAGTTTGAGGCTGAGCTCAGGGCCAGCCTGAACCACAAAGCGAGACCCTGTCTCCAAAAACCTAAAAAAAAAAAAAAAAAATGAATAAGTAGTTGTAAAATATCCTTCATTGAATGTATTATTTATTAACACAGTCTTTCCTCAATACATTTATTCTCGTGGATGGCACTCAGCGAAATAGTGGTCTTAGAGAGAGAAGAGAAGTAGGTTATCCTAATCTTACTCCTCTTGCAGGATATCACATGTTTTACTCCTCTCAAACACTGGCATATGGGATCCTCCAACTGAACATTTTGTTTGCCATTTCTATTTAGCAACTATATATATATATATCATATACAATATTCACTAGCTAGAAAAATAATAAATACAAACAGAATTGTCAAAATTGTAAAGTTCAAGTTGAAAACAAGAAAATGCATTTGGAGGAAAAAAAATCTTACAGTTCTTCAAATGAAAAATTGATAAGATCAGTCTTGTTTAGTGTTACATTTACTAAGAATGTTGGATTTAACAGATCCTGTTCAGCTAATTAGTATAGCAGCAAAACCCAAAGACAATGATTAGTCTGAATATATAAAAGGGAAACTGTGAGACCCAACTTGACTTAAAAACAGCCATTTTGTTAAAAACCTCTACTTTGTATCCTGTAACCTCCTGGGAGCCTGTAACTTATCTCCTTGGGAACTGTCCATCCAACCAATGCACCCAGCTGCAGATTATATATTTTTAGACTGTACTATTATTCCATGGTAACCAGTGACTTAATCATTGCTATTGGCTTCTATAAGGACTCACTTCTGCACTTTAACAATAGAATGACCTAATTGCTTCTGCATGGAAACCACCTGGTAATGGGGGGAGGTGGTCAGTAGATTTTCCCTTTAAATGTTATGCCCCAGTTTACCACCACTTTGCCTTCTTCTACATGGAAGGACAGCTCTCACCTGAGTAATAAAACTCTTAGTTAGACGTTAAGATCATGTCATGTCCTGAGAGATTCTCAGTGGGAGTTAGTCCCAACAGAAATATTTTCTCAACTCTCTGTTTAGGATTTCACAAACATTTTATAGCAGAATGTTTCTATGATAATCTCATTTTGAAAATAAATCAATATAGTGCTCATCTATTTTACTGAAACAAACTGTAAAAACACACTACAGTCTTGTTTTTATCAACTTTGAGGGATTTTTAATGTGGGAAAGTAGATAAATAAAATAAACACTCAAATGTATATTTCCACTGCCAATAAATATTATTAGCCCATTAGAAAAAAATGTGTTAATGGCTATACTCCCTTTCCATGATCACTCATTTTTAACATAATCATTTATTTTCAAAGCTATCTGTAGCAATCAAATCATATTATTTAATAATTACAGACTAAAGGAAACATAGGCTCATGCATTTTTTTTTTTTGAGACAGGGTCTTGTTTTGTAGTTCAAGTCTTGTTCCGAACTCAGCCTCAAACTCAGCAATACTCCTGCCTCTTTCTCCCAAGAGCTGGAATTATAGGTATGAGCCACCATGCCTGGCACTGTGATGTATGGTACTCATTGCTGGTGGGCCTGAGTCCCCACGCCAGGCATTGTTGTGGTTACTGAAACTGGAAACCCAGGCAGGATGTTGCACTAGCAAGGCAGGCATCAGAACCACTGAACTAAACCCCCAGCCCTCACGGATTTTTTACTTCTGTGAAAATTATCACCTTCAATTACCAGACCCTTTTTCTTTGACTCTGTTTGTGGCTTTAAAAAAAAAGTCTAAATCACGGGCCGGGGATTTAGCTCAGTGGTTTCGATACCTACCTTGCAATCGCAAGGTCCTTAGTTCGATCCCTGGTAACCACATACCACAATGCTGGGTGTGGTGACTCATAGCCATCAGCAATCAGTACCACACCCCACAATGCCAAGGCAGACACCTGTAATCCCAGCACTCAGGAAGATTGCTGTGAGTTCCAGACTCATTTGGGCTACATAGTGAGTTCAGAGCCAGCCTGAACTACATACAAAGTGAGACCCTGTCTCAAAAAAAAAAAAAAAAAAAAAAAAAAAAAAAAGTCATGAATTTTATCAATGCTATAAAACATTGAGGAACCTACACTCTCTATATTTACATTTGGATTTATTCAAATAATTTAAAACTTAAATTGAGTTTCCTAAAACATTTAAATATGAACTGTTTATCAATATTTAATTCAAATCATACTTTTAAATCATTAAGCTATTATAAATACCACGGAATCAAAGAACACAAAAAAACTTACAAACTAAATCATGATTATTGTTGTTATTGATATGTTGTTATTATATGTTGTTATTACATACACTAAATCATAATGATCACATAATTTAAATGTATATACAAAACTCAGTGAACAATTATTAATTTTCTGGTTTCAATTTTACTTCTTGGTACTCTATTTCTACTTAAAGTATTTTATATTTTAAACATATAAAAGGACAGAGACTAATATAATGAATCCCTACTTATCTGTTACACAAACAACCCAACAATTATTCGTCCATCATTAAGTTTTACTTCTATACTCCTGACTCATTCCCCAATCTGTCTCTAGCCTATGAAACAAATCCCAGATGTACTTTGGTGGAACTTTTAAATTTAAGCAGGTGTAGAAGAAAAAATGAGAGAATTAAAATTACTATGTTGGGCCATATGAAAATGACATTTTAGTAGGCAAAAAATGGTGGAGTAGCAATTTTATATGGTCATAAAACAGTCATAAAAACAAAAAAGGCATGGTATACCATAAATTTCAGGTTTCATATACCACTGGGGCTAGGAAAAAATAAAAGCAAAGCTTATTCACAAGTAGTCAGCAATTTTGTTTTCACAGTTGTACAATGGACAGGTTAAAAAATCCACATTTAATAGAGAGATATTTTTTCTTCAAATTGTTCCTCAAACAATAATGTTACGAGTCTTTTATTACTTTCTATAAAAACATTTAAGGGATTTTTGTCACAGAATATGTAACTAGTAAAACTAAGAGAAAGACAATAATTTATGCTTTAAAAAAGTCTCGGTTCATATAATCGAAATACTCTAAATGTACCTATTGCTATAAATAAAAGTCATCACCTCTTCTTCTGGCTCATTTACTTCACTTTCATTTCCAGACTGTTCTTCTGTTTCAACTCCTCCTTCTTCCTCTTCTTCATCTTCTTCCAGATTTTCTCCCTCTGTCATAGAATCTTTTGACTCTTTGTCATTTACTAGGCCTTGTAATGAGAACAAAATGGAAAAAATACATTTGAAAAGATAAAGACCAATTTTTTATATTCTTACCACCTCCTTTAAAAATATGTATTAAGATAATTCAACAGCCATTTCCTCAGAACATGGCAAAAGATCAAAATTATACGGTGATCAAAGTTAAGGATAAAGATCAAAATTAAACTGATTCAGTCTCAGAAATATACAGGAAACAGACCCGGTGATACTCTATGAAATGATATTTCAAGAATCTCTTAAACAAAGGTGCCAATATAAAACCATGTCACTTTAATGGAGAAAATAATTTGGCTATGAATCTCAATGCCCTCAAATCAACAGGCAAAAAAACACAGCAGTTTTATTATCACATAGTCTTAATTTCTTTTTTTCTTCCTTGGTAACTTTCTGTCCTGAAGTTGTTTCTGTCTTTCACATCCATCCACATCTCACTCATATTCAGTTCCTTAGTACTGTCTGAATTTTAATCCATTCTTCTCTCTTTTCCAGCTGCACACAGATAGTGCCTCATCTGATCACACTATTTCCCAGTACACTCTTTTAGCCTTCCACAGTTGGCTCAGACCTCTGCTATCACAGAGCATACATATATCTCCAGATCTTGCTCACCAAATATCCTTCCATACATACTTTCAAGTCATTCTACTTATTTTCTGTATTAACTAACCACTGAGCACTTTATTATTTTTTCTGTTTGTTCCTAGAGTACTTAGAAAAATTTTCATAGTACTTTACATTGGATGATATACCATGTGATTTTTTCCTAATGATTTCATAAATGCTACATCAGGTAAGACACTTAAAGACAGCTTATTTTATATATTTAAAACTTAACAGAAACCATATATTGATAAATACACAGTAGGTATTTAGTAAATATTTATTCATAAAATCTTAGAGGATGAGAGCAGGAAAAAATGAATAATGATAAGATTTAACCCTGTCACTTTATGAATGACAGCCAGAGTATAAATAACCAAGACTAATCAACTCAAAAGAAACTTGCTTCAACCTGTTAAATCTAAGAAACTCAACAAAATAGGGAAGTATAGAGTGATTAAAACACATATTCAGTTTGAAAAGGGAAAAAATTGAGAAACTGGGTGAAGATCGGAGATTTTCCCTTCTTTTAAAAGGATATACTGAGGGCCGGGGATGTACCTCAGTGGTTCTGGCGCCTGTCTTGCAAGCTCAAGGCCCTGGGTTTGATCCCCCAGTAACCACATACAATACTGGGAGTGGAGACTCACACCCAGCAGCAGCTAGTACCACATACCACAGTGCTGGGCGTGGTGGCTCACGCCTGTAATCCCAGCACTTGGGAGGCAGAGGCAGAAGGATTGCTGTGATTTGAGTTGAGGCTGAGCTCAGGGCCAGCCTGAACTACAAAGTGACACCCTGTCTCAAAAAAAAAAAAGCTAAAAGGAGATATTGAGAAAGTGTCAGATTGAGATTCTATTAACTTAAGTTTCTACTTATTACTTAACTATTTTCATAAATAATTTTATACATTTTTATATTTATTTAAATTTTAAAAGCAAAATGTGGAACTACTCAATTATCAAGGGCAAAGAGGGAAAGCCAGGAGTTTATAAACCTAGGGCATTCTTAGTAAAAATATCATACCAGTGATATATTCGTCTGATATAAAATATCCTTTTTAAAGTGGTATAGCTACTTAAAATATGTATCATGAGAAGAACTAGATTATATTATATGTAACTTTGTTTGATATACTCCAATTTGAAAGAAAATACTATTCTTTTTTTTTTTTTTTTTGGTACTGGGGATTGATTTCAACCTTGTAAGGCAGGTGCTGGAACCACTAAGCTAAATCCATGGCCCTAAGAAAATACTAATTCTAATACATTTTCATTTTCTGTGAGTTAGTTTCAAAAATAATTTATGAATAATATATTTTGCATTTGCTAAATTGTATACCAATTATCAAGTTGGTGACCCATTATAATAAACAATGTAGATAAAAATGAACATATAAAGGACAAATGGATAACAAAATGCAAAATATGGAGAGTGAAATGTAGTACTTGTGCACCAAAATAAAATATATTCTTTTTGAATCTGTACAGCCTGGTGTCACAGTTTTTTTATTCAAGACACAAATAGTAATGATTTTAATACATTCTTACAATTGCTTTAATTTATACTTTGCTGCTTAGTTGAATATTTCCTCACATACTTTAAGAAAGAGCATAGTTTTAAAATTCTATCTTTAACAGTTAACCTAGTGGCTTAATTTGGACTTCATTTAAATCATTTGTTAAATCTGAATAACAATACTTTTGTCACTCTGTCAAACAAGCAGTACTCAATAAAAACACCAACTCTCCTTTGCTCTCCCTTATTGGATAAGCCAAGCTCATTTATCTATCTAATAGGTAGTGTTTTTAATCATTGATTTGCCTGTGGTCTTTCTATATTTGACAATAACTTGGCATGGTAATCATTTTTCTTTTAATTTTTGTTATTTCTCACTGCATGAATTGTTTTAAAGACAGGCTCTCACTACAAAGAGCTCAGACTGGCCTTGGACTCACTGCCTAGTCAGCTTAGGCTGGCCTCAAAACTCACTATTATCTTCTTCAGAAGTACTGAGATTATATGTGTGTGCCACAGTGTCTGGCTTCATTGTGTGAAAATTTTAACCACTCAAATCTGTTATTTTTGTCTGTTTTATCATTAACAATTGGGGAACATTAACACTTCTTCAAGTATTTGACAAATAACTGGAACTATTTTTAACCTTTTAAAAATAGACATTTAGGTCCGATACATCTGTTGTCTTTATTCTATTTTTAAGATTCCTGGGTTCATCTATACTAAATTGTTTTTGTTGCTGCTACTGTTTTTGAGACAGTGTTTTACAATATTCTTTAGGTGGCTTAGAACTCTATGTATCCTAAGCTGGCCTCGAACTCACAGTGATCCTCCTAAGTGCATGGATTGTAGGTATGCACCAAATTGTCTTATTTTCAACTGGGATTATTTCTGGACTTTATTTTGCTCTGCTGAATTTATTTTTAATTTACAAAATACACTCATTTGCTTAAAAATATAATTTATTTGTATGGCTTTTTTCATTTTTACTTCCGTTTTATAATTATAATGCTATTTAGATCCTCTAAACCAGAACAGTATTGCCTATTATCAATTTGGTTTTGTTCTTAAATTTAAAGAAAATGTCTTAGTAATAATATAAAATCTTATTTATAGTAATGCAAAACTATAAAAGAATCTAAGCATGAAACAAAAGAATTAAATAATGATGGCACATTCAAAGGAATACAGACTATTGGAAAGTAGACTTAAAAGAATCCAACAAAAATATTTATAATATATCAAGTAAAAGCAATCCAGGTATAAAACTGCAAACACATATTAAAAAGAATATATATCAAAATATTAACCTATGATTAACATATCTTTCCCTGACATTTAAAAAAATTACCATATGAACATTTGTTATTAATAATAGGGTGATAAATATTACAATATCTGATGATATATTACAGAAAACTGACCTAATTTCAGCATACATACATCTTTCTAATATTTAGACTCTAAAACTGGCAGAATAGAGGGATGACATGGGAGCATACTGAGTACAGCTGCGATTACCTCTAGAGTTTCATTTATAAATGGTGACCTATGTTTTTCTCTAGACTCCTCAAAAGAAGTCTGGTGTCCTTTACCCTTTCATCTACAAAGGACAAAACACAATTGTTCTCTTTATCACCCATACCAAACTAGGTGCCACATACTGATTCATAGTCTGATAGAAAGAGTATCATTAATGAAAATTTTGGGGCATAAGGGTATAACTCAATACTCTTCTTTGATTTTTTTGCATCCTGCACATTCTTAGGGAAGAATGCCTATTGAAAATCTAGTCTGTATGTGTAAGAGACTCTTTCATCACAAGGACATATTATAGTATTAGCAATCCAAGATTCTCTGCTGACAGGATTGTGTTTTCCATCACTATCACTTGCTTCATGTCCTGCATGGCTGTTTTGCTTCAATTTGAAATTCAACAAAATAAAGTATGAAACACAGGTCTTATCTAACACAATTAAACATTCATATAAAAAACAGAAAAGTATACAAATACAAACCCAGACTAGCAACATTAAAAGGCAAATTCTAGGAACCATCTACCCAAATTACCCTCATTTTCTTACCTAGTTTTATTAAATACTCTCGTTCCAATTCGTGAACCTGTCGGATGGATTCATCCAGAGAATTACAGAGTTTGATCTTTGGTCTTAGCAGTTCTAGTGTATCACTAATCATGTAATCTATGTCAATAGGAAATGGATGGTCTTTTGTCCAAACCTCCAAACTTTTCTTCCACCAAACATAACGCTGATAACAAATGAAAAATAAATTCAACTTTAAGAAATTAGTAACAATATTTAAACATAGTAATTGTATTATGATGTTATCTAGTCATAATAACTAAGCTGAAAAGCTGTATAAGAAACCTGCCATGTTTATTATCTCTACAGTTTTTAAGCCACTTGGTGACTATTTTAAATATCTTTTTTATCTTAACTTTTTTTGTTATGAAGACAAGCAAAAATTATAAAAGAAAATATCAAAACTTTTCAGATACTCTGAAACCAAGGCATAAATTCTACTCCTACACTCCAAAAAGGTTTAGATAGTTTTAATAAATTTTCATTACTTCCCTTAAGATATCTGCTTTAAAATGTCAAAGTATCTGAAGATAAATGTTTTGAAATATATCAAAATCAGCAATCATTTGCTGAACATCAACTGTGAACATGGCACTGTGTACATACTTTCCCTCTTTCCTAACCTGGTTTCTTCATTCTTTGTTCTAATTCCTAAATTTACATCAGCTGAAAATATAATTTAAGAACTTATTGTATATGAACAAGTATGCCTCTTGATACTTCATTTTTCCATCCAAATTTGTCCTAGGTCCTTGACACTTAAATGTATGAATCTTAATTGGGAGCTTATTAGAAATGTACACCCATAGCCCCCAACCCTAGACTCAGTCAACAAAATCTGCAATGTTCCTATGTTCCAATGTACATGCACATTTAAGTTAAAAGCACTATTCCAGGAGATTCTTTCTACCTGGCTGACTAAAACTTAACCCTATACTTTATGATCTAGGTGGAATATGAGGATCTCATCTCCCAAGCTTCCTCTGATGTCACTCCCTAGATAGCTATGCTACCTTTTTTAGGGGAGAGTCTGTTAATCAATTTGAAAAATATTCTTGTCTCTTTCTGCTCATAGATATCCCTGCTTTTTTCTTTTCTCTTGACCTGTGGCTACAGAATGCAAATGAAGATTCTCTCAGAAAATAAGTATTGTACATATCAATTACAGTATCATTTTGCAGCAAAACGCTGGTTGTAAATATAGTCATAAAGTGAAGATAGTCCTGAGATGCAACAAGGAAGCTCACCCTCAAATCTGCCAACTCCTTTTCCCATTTTTTGTTCAATTCGGAAAACAAGGGAGTAAAATTTGTCCTATATCATAAAAGTATTTTTAAGTTAACAAGCTAATTCATCAAGAGTATTAACCTAATTTAATAGCAGCCACTGTGTGTATTATTTTCAATGCTTTGTGTTATAATATTAAATTTATTTTATCATTGGGTAAATAAGATCAGGTATAATTGTGATTTACAGTCAGTCATATGATACTATCAGTATTTCATTTAGTAATATTTTAAGCAATTGACAGTGAGCTATTCACCATAATCATTATTTCTAAGAATCTATTTTATAAGAAACAGTCATTAGGCTCTAACCAATCAGCCCACAAATTAACTTATGGGGTAAAAACTTTATGTAAGTTGTAGGACTGTCTTTGTATTTGTACTGAATCTAATTTGTATTATACTTGTTCCAAAACACAATTTTGTGGCAGCGATTTGAGACAGGGTCTTGCTTTGTAGTTCAGGCTGGCCCTCAGTTCACTGTGTAGCCCAGGCTATCCTCTAACCCACAGCAATCCTGCCTCTGCCTCCAGAGTGCTGGGATTACAGGTGTGAGCCACCATGCCTGACATTGTGGTATGTAGTTACCAGGGATTGAATTCAGGACCTTGCGCTTCCAAGGCAGATGTTGGAACCACTGAGCTAAATTCCAGGCCCCCAAAACACAAGTTCATATAATTAACAAAAATTAAGATATAGGAAGCACAATCCAGGATTTTACCAAGAAATGAATATTTTTTCTGTTACAAATGAAGTATTTTCCTCAAGGTAACTGGGTTTAAAAAAAAAATAAATTTAAACCTTTTAGAAACAAAACCTTTGGACATAAGTCAGAACACAGATGAGAGAAGAATGTAATTAAATGCATGAAATCACAAATAATTCAATTAATATATTATTGTATCAAATATTATAAACCATAATTCTATGCAAAATCCCTAAACTGGACCAAAATAATTTTCAAAATCAAAGATCAATCATTATCAACCATAAAAGATATAAGCAATGTTTATACATACAATACAATCCCTCATAAAAATTAACATCTCTAAAATCATCTTTTCATGAATAAATAGAACCCAATTATAGCATGTCTTATACTAATATGACAGCATTTCTAGCACATGCAATACATTTAAACATGCACCCTGCATATTCTGGTTAAATACCTGAAAATATACAAGGAAGCAATCAAGTTTTCGTTTACTGGAACCTCTGTCGAAGTACTGGCCACAGGTATCCAAAATAGTGCATACTAGTCTAATTCTGAAAAGATGCTCAGGAGGGTCCAGAGAACTTGGAGAGCCATCGGAGTTAACACCAAACGAAGTAAATGAATAGAGAGTTCTGAAAATAACAGCTGATTCCACCATTCGGTAATTATAAAGTTCCCCTAAGAATTTAGCACTGCTGATACGCCTCTGATTAAATTTAGGTTGATTAACCTAAGAAAAACCAAAAATACAAAAACAGATTTTCACTAAAAAGGAATTATGCATTTGATAGGGTAAATTCTGTACTCTACTTTATCAGTATCAGTTACACAGAGAACACTGAATAGAAAAACAATGGTGAATTTATTCCCTACTAATAAATATCCTTTTACTTTCCAGGAAGTGCATATTTTTAAATGTTTTAATAAAAAGATCATATTATACATTAAATTGAGTATTTAGCTATGATTAAATGAATTATTTCTACAACAGTTAAAATGTAATTCTCCCTTATTCCCTCACAACCTAGTTTCTCTACAATCTATGAATTAAGAAACTTGCCTGTTTTACATTAAGAAAGTACAAAAAAATCTTGAGTACCAACTTTTTAAATGAGTTTATAGATTCCTATAACTTGAACCTCAATAGCACTTTAGAGATTATAAAAATATAGTATCATCTGAAAAAATATGTTTCACAAAGTCAAAAAATACTTCAGTGTAAACCTAAGATTAACGCATGACTAACTCCGAAAAGTAGTAGTAAGTGATACCATATGGCAAAGGGACAGTCCCTCAAACTAAGATTTTTAAACATTGTTTGCAATTCACTAGATCCAATTTGGTAACTTTAAAAGCAATCATTGTTACCTCCATTCCCAATCGAATATCTTCTAAAACTCCATCTACAACATGGATCCCAACATCCTCTTGGTAGAGCACCAGTCCAGCTAAAAGGTTGGCTACACAATGAATACTATTGTATTTCACATTCCAGATGTTTATCATACAACAAATAACATAGTCTTTCACTTCTTGGTCCTGCCATGGCAACTTTCGCATCTGTCTCAAAACCTGAATGAAGAGAATTTTGTTTAAATTATTAAAATAAGCACACAGTAGTCTGAACAAATAATATAGGTACTTTCTTATTACTGAAGATATATAGAACTTTTGACCTGGGAAATACTTTACAGAGCCTTATCATCCTCTTGCTTTAAGAGATAGGAAAAATAGGATTTTCTAATTATGACAAAATTTATTATATTTGTACAGCTCTTCATAATTTCACCATATTTCCTCAAGTTTCTAGGACTTCAATCAGGCTAATAGTATATAGTCATATACTCACTCAGGTTACTGAAATAGCCAAGATTTATAAAATAATGTGTTCTCTTTTGTTTATCATTCCATTTAAACAATCTTTAAAAAAAAAACAAACCTATTTTCAACAAATAACTAAACCTGAAGTCAACTAGATAAAAGATCATTTTAAATGGACAACCCTGAATTAAGACCAATGTTTCATAACCTGCTTCTTCAACCGTAAAATGGGAGGTAGCAAAAGTACTTAAATAGTGGTATCTCAGTTAGCAAGTTGAATTTGTTCCAACACACCAAGAAGTTGAGGAAGTGAACACATTTTCCCCAGAAATAATGGAGAACCAAATTATTGGTTTTAATTACACTTTTAATTTTTTCTAGAACTTTAGCAAATTCTGCAATTCTTTCTTTGTTTATTCTGTTTCTCAGTTTTCATCTTAGCTTTAATGCTGGTATCACTAACTGTTTGTGGAGCCATGGTTGCATTTTATGCAAAGTGCCCCCAAAAAAGTGCACAATCAAAGTTTTAACACATTAACACAAGCACTATATGTTGTCTGGGCAAGAGTGGCATTTAGACTGAAGCGTCAGTCCTTTCTGTCTGGGCAACATGCGATGTATGACTTATTCTCAGCACATACAAGTTTTTAAGTCAGATTTTTGGTTCAACTATCAAGTAAAATTACTAACACCAAGCAAACTTTTTTTTAAACTTTATTGTTCAAGTAGTGAAAGTTTGAGCTTTGAGCTTTTTACTCAAAGTGTCACTGTAATTCACAGTTTATACTAAGGATTAGGCAAGTTGAAAAAATGTATACGTGAAGGACACAGGAAAGTATCTGGCACATTATGAATACTCTATAGATATTAGCTTTACTACTGAAAACTTCTATTAGTAATAAAATAATCAGCAGAACTCTGTAGTCAATTTTTTTTCACTTTTATTCTGAAAGAAAATGGAAAAACACTCTCAACTCACTTAATGTGTTCTCATGTATCACTTTCATGGCAAATGTCAGTCTCTTTGCTGCCCCAGTAATATTCAATACTTTTCAAACAGTTGGCAAACTTAAACATTGTTAGTTTCTCAGTCTGAAACACTGGGTATGGAACCCAGGCAAGTACTCTACCAGTGACCCACATCCCTAGCGTTTTATAAATTTTATTTTGGGATAGGGTCTTGCTACGTTGTCCAAAACTTAAAATTCTTTTGCCTCACACTCCAAACTGGCTAATATTACAGGAGTGTGCCATGATGCCTAGAAGACAATGACCTTAAACAACTACAGGACTGTATCTCTGGAAAATGGTTTCAATTTTAAAAGCTGTACTTGTTATTCCTTATCATGTTTTACTCTAAAAGTAAAAGCTTTGTATTGTATTATATGTTAATTTATCAGTCAATGAGGAAATGTTCTGTTTAATAAAAGAGAAGTTTCTATCAAGATATTTGGCATAATTAAGATAACAGGCAGCAGTTCTCATATTTTTCTGGTAATTGATTCTGGTAAGAAATAGAAAGCTACAGACTCCAGAAAAAACAGGCTGCACTAGATATTCAAACTCAAAGGGGCTAGAGGTCTCACAGAGCCCACAAAAGGTTAAGAACCTCTATAATGATGCAAAAGTATTTAATAGCAAATTTATTATAGAATACTAGACATAAATAAAATACATGTGCTACATATGTACATCATCATGAGTCCCTTCTTAGGATGACCCACATAAAATCACTCACAATGGAACTTTTGTGATTCACCCACCTCTTTATAAGTGATAGAATCATAGCATTACCACAAGTCTCAAGCTATTACCAGATGATTTCATTAAGATTCACCTTTTCAGTAGTGACCTTAGAGAGATCCTTATACAAAAGTTTCCGGACATATTCCTGGAGGGGAGGACGTTTCTTTTTCACCGTCTTTTCAGCTGGAGGAGGGTTGCAGTAGTAATAAGCATTTTCCACCATTGTGACATATCTTGCATCAAGATGCATTGCTTGTTTCTTTCTCATCATTTGCTCCTAAAATAAAATGCTCAAATTAAAACACTTCTATTCTAACCATTCTTCATTCCTAACTTAAGGTTCACTGTAACTGAGAAGATGCTCAGATACAGGGTCAGGGATTTAGCTCAGCAAAACAGAGCCTGCCTCACAAGTGCAAGGTCCTGAATTCGACCCCTGTACCAAAAACACAAAACAAAAAAATTCCATATACACCTTAGCAAAACAAACAAACAAACAAACAAAAATCACTAGATAATCCTAAGACTGTATAAGCAAATATGAATCATTTAAAGAATGTACTAGTCTATGACTGTTTACCTTTAGGCCTTATCCAGTAAGATACTACAGAACTGCATGACGAGTTTACTTTTAATCCTGCAAGAGTGTATAAACTCTAAGGAAAGTATGGCTCCAACCTATCAATTCCTAAAGTTAAGAGCTAAGATATAAATTAGGGGTAATGCTACCTCTAGGTGTTCTACGTAAAACTAAGAATAAATTCTTCTCTTCTTATGCCATCCAGTGTTATAACAAGTAAGTCTGATAGATCTCTACAGAAGAGAAAACTAAAGGCCCTGCAGGTTTTAAAATTTGTTTATGTTTGTTTGACATCAACTCCAAAGAGGTGCTGAAAAATAAGATACATTCAATCATCATCCTATGGAATGATGTGCACCTTTGTACTACTGATAAGATTAGATAATGTTGGCGGTAGGGGTGGGGGATGATATGGATTTAGTTCAGTGGTTCCTGGGTATGCATGGCAAGCACAAGGTCCCGAGTTCAATCTCCAGTAACACATATCACAATGCCAGGTATGGTAGCTCACGCACGTAAGTCCAGCACTCAAGAGGCAGAGGCAGGAGAATTGCTTTGAGTTCAAAGCTAGCCTGTGCTACATAGTGAGTTCAGGGCCAACCTGAACTACGAAGCAAGATCCTGTCTCAAAAAAAAGATTAGATAACCTTCGCTGTGAAGGAATAACTTACATATTATGCAATGTTTTACAACCACTTGGAGCTCTACGCAACACTAGCTGACAATTTTCAGATAGCACTTCTAATTTTAAAAATAGTATTATAGCAAGTGTAATGATTTAATTCTAAACTGCCCACCAAAGTCTCATGTTGGCAGAGCCAGGACTTTGGAAGGTGAATGGATCACAGCAGTGACATACTTATCCATGGACGAATCCATTCATGAGTTTACAGTTGAATGTTCTGTTAGGAGGAGATAAGTTGGAGGAGATGGAGGAGATGGGTTGCAAGCACCTACTGGAGGAGATGGTCACTGAGGCTATGCCTTTGGAGGATCTATCTCTTGCTTTGACTCTCTTCTTTCTGGTTGTCATGGATTTAGCAGCCTTTATCTGCCAGGCCCTTCTACCATGGTGTTTCTGGTTTTTGCTTCAAAGGCAAAGGACTGCACAACCAAACCCTCTGAAAACTGGGGGCTCGAAATAAACTCCTCTTAAATTGTGTGTGTTTGGTATTTTATCCCAGTGATGGGACAGCTGACACACCAACCATTAAGACTACTAAATTTGGAGTGGGACTGTAGCACAGTAGTACTGGCTGTCTAGCATGGGCCAAGCAAGCGCTGGTTCATGCCCAGTACTAGGCTGGAAAAGCTTACTGAATTTACTCAGCCTTCAAGAAAGCATTTTGATTGACACTTAAGATCCACAATTCTGAGTGGACATCTGAGTGGGTAATGGTGCCAGTCACAACAGTAAGAGAACGTAAGGACAGATGCTGAGTTTGATCTGAAACACATTAAAGTTGATGGGACAATCTAAGATGCATTCATACTCATTTGAAAACACATACATTATAACCTTTAACCAGTTTGCACTCAAAATAATTATCAAATGGTAAAATTATTAAAATTACTTACAATGTGCTAAGCACTATGCCAGGTGTTGGAAACTCAAATAATGAACCACACAGAGATTATTCCTCCCTTTGAAAAGCTTAGTGGTCTGGTGTAAGAATAAACAAGTCAACAAACAAATTAATAATAAAGAGAAAACTAGTTAGGAGTAGGCTAGGAAAGGCCTCTATGAAAAGGTGACACAAGATAGCATTTGAAGGATGACAAAAGGCTAAAAAAGCTCAAAAGGAATACCCACAGTACAGGGAATATCAACAGAAAGACCGTAATCATGTAATAGGAACTAAAATAAGGCTATGTTGTTGCAATACAGAGCACCATCACACAGAAGAGGTAAAAAATGTCAGGTGACGCAAAACACTACAGTGAAAGTTCTGAGTTTAAAGAATGTAGAGAAAAACTACTGATCAGCTTCAAGCAGGTGTCACAGACTAGTAAGATTACAGATTTCAACTTTTGAAAACATCATTAGAGCTATTATGAACTGAACCTCTGCCAACTGTAAGCCAAAACTAATCTGTTCACCTTAGAATTCTGGAGTTGGGTAATGTGTCTCGGAGACCAGGAAAATGACTAAAACAATGTTGACTCTTTTCTTTTTGAGACAGGGTCTCGCTTTGTAGTTCAGGCTGGCCCTCAGCTCATTATGTAGCCCCGGCAAGCCTTGAACTCACAGCAATCCTCCTGCCTCTGCCTCCTGAGTGTTGGAATTATAGGCGTGAGTCATCATGGCTGGCATTGTGGTGTGTGGTACTGACTGCTGGTGGGCCTGCATCACCAGGCTTAGCATTGTGGTATGTGGTTACCGGGGATCAAACTCAGGACCTTGCTGCATGCAAGACAGACTCTGGAACCACTGAGCTAAATCCCCAGCCCAATGTTGGCTCTTTTTTAACAGAGAAAACAGATCCATATTTAGTAGGCCCGGTGATTATAATTACATCCTGTAAATTCTCTGGAGAAAATACAACATACTATTTAGTTTATCATTTATACATATAATACAGTTTTTTAATTTAGATTAGTTTTAATCTGGGAAATTGGATTAGAACCATTTTCCTCAACACATGCCCCAAATAATTTTACCATTTGGTAATTATTATGAGTGCAAACTAGTTAAAGGTTATAATGTATGTGTTTTCAAATGAGTATGAATGCATCTCAGATTTAATGTGTTTCAGATCAAACTCAGCATCTGTCCTTACGTTCCCTTACTATTGTGACTGGCACCACTACCCACTCAGATGTCCCATTCAGAATTGTGGATCTTAGCAGAGGGCATGTTCTTCTTCCTCATTCCTTCTATGTCACCAGGCCTTATCAGCTCTACTTCCTAATAATTTTCATACAGATAATTATTATTCTCCACTCCTGCCTCCCTATGCCAATCCATCTCTTCACTATGTCCCCCTTTAAAAGAACTTTATGATTGTTTCCCATGGACACTAGTAACTCCTCCATACAAATTTTGCTTCCCACTCCACCCTTAGTACTGAGGATTAAATGAAGGGTCTTCACTCAGAGCTTCAGCTCTAGTCATCAAAACTTTTTTATATTTTGAGATCTCACCTAATTTCCTAGGTTAGGTTTGAACTTGTAATCCTTCTGCCTCAACTTCCTAAAATGTTGGGATACCACGTGTTCACCATTATGCTGGCAAAGATATACAAACTCAAGCCAAAATGGAATAATCATTCTAACAATATTAATCCAATCAAATCTACTCTTTTTGCTCAAAATCTTTCAACAGCTAATCAATGACATCAAGTAAAGTATACAAGCTCTTTAGAGAAGTACACAGGGCTGTCTATAATCTAATCTTGTTTACATCTCTAGTCTTATCTGGTAAGTATTTTATTCAGATGATTCCTCTTCTATGTCTATAAGACTCCGCTTAGGTCTCTAAAAATACTTTTTCTGAAATACCAACATCAGATTAGGTCTCGCTTTTGCCTCCACCCATAATACTCTAGGCTTACTCATGTTATTATGCTGCATTTATAGCAACTTATTTCAACTGCTTATTTTGTCTCCCTGCTTTATTATACTGCAAATCCTATGATGGTAGACTATCATTTTCACCCAAGAGTCTGGCAAAGAAGTTATACTCAATTAAACGATGTCTAAAGGGAACACCTTTCCTAATTTATTTAGTCAGGATTAAGTATCCTTCCATGAACCTACCACAATGCCTGCTATCGATCTCTATAACAGAGGCATGGAAATGCACGTTTAGTTCTTGCTTACTAGCTATGGAACTCTTTGAGGATAATTACTATATAATATTCCAGCTCATTATATAATCCCTCCTATCTAGGTATAACATCCCTCGAGAGTGATTAGTGCTAGCAATAGAAGGAACCCCCAAACTATTAAATGATAAAATAAGAAAATCAATGATAATAGCTAGTTGTTTTTGCTATAGGGGTGGAAACAATTTACCAAGCCAAGAAAACTGGTCAGGTAGGAAAGAATCTAATTTTCAACAATGCTATATGTTAACCTCTATCACAAGAATTCAGAAATATTTTCTCTGGGCAAAAGAAAAATATAAAGGGTTCAAATTATAATAAAACAGAGGCATTAAAAGTTAAGCTTTCCAGCGGGGTGTAGAGGTTGAAGTAGAAGAATTGCAAGTCTGAGTCCAACTTGGGGAACCTGAGAGACTTAATGAGGTCTTGCTTCAAAATAAAAAATACAAAGGTTGAAGATACAACTCAGTGCAAAGGCTCTAGGTTTAATCTCCAGTACTGCAAAACGAAAAGAAAGAAAAAACAAGCTTTCCTGACATCACTATTACATGCTATCTTATCCAACTTTGTCAGTCTCAGCCAAACGACAAAAAGTAGGGGCTGTCCCTCTTTTTACAATAAAATTTGAACTTTTTTTTTGAGATAGGGTCTCACTTTGTAGTTCAGGCTGGCCCTGAACTCATTATGTAGCCCAGGCTAGCCTCGATCTCACAGCAATTTTTCTGCCTCTGCCTGCTAAATTCTGGGATTACAGGTGTGAACCACCACATACAACATTGTGGTATTTGGTTACTGAATGCTAGGATTACAGTTGTGAGCCACTGCACCCAGCACTGCGGTATGTGGTACCAAGGATTGAACTCCAGACCTTGTGTTTGCCAGGCAGACACTGGAAACACTGAACCATATCCCCAGCCCTAAAATTTGAACTTATGATTAATGTGATTTAAGCTTTAAGAAAACTTAAGACTCCAATTTTCTTCGATTACTATCATAGTAGTATGTTTGCAAACGGATCACACAAATAAACTTCTTTCTTCATTCAAAATACCAGAAAAGGGCCAGGTAGTTAGCTCAGTGGTTCTGGCGCCTGTCTTGCAAGCGCAAGGACCTGGGTTCAATTCCCCTGTAACCATATACCATACTGGGCGTGGAGACTTACACCCAGTAGCAACCAGTACCACATACCACAGTGCCGGGCATGGTGGCTCACGCCCGTAATCCCAGCACTCGGGAGGCAGAGGCAGGAGGATTGCTGTGATGTGAGTCTGAGGCTGAGCTCAGGGCCAGCCTGAATCACAAAGTGAGACCCTGTCTCAAAAAAAACAAAACAAAACAAAAAAACCCCCAAAATATCAGAATAAGTCATAACAAAATTCTTTTTAAAAAAGATCCATAGAAATTATACAATCAGGGCTGGGGAGTTAGCTCAGTGGTTCCGGTGCCTGTCTTGCAAGTGCAAGGACCCGGGTTCGACCCCCGGTAACCTCATACAATACTGAGCGTGGAGACTCACGCCCAGCAGCAACCAGTATCACATACCACAGTGCTGGGCGTGGTGGCTCACGCCTGTAATCCCAGCACTCGGGAGGCAGAGGCAGGAGGATTGCTGTGATGTGAGTTGGAGGCTGAGCTCAGGGCCAGCCTAAACCACAAAGCGAGACCCTGTCTCAAAAAACCAAAAAAAAAAGAAGAAATTATATAATCAAAACTTTCATAAAAACTAGACTGATATAATAGCCTATGCCAAGGATGTCTAAACTATACTCTCTTTTAATAGTAACACCAGTACCGACCTTTCTGCCACACCTAGTTTCTTTCTCTCCAGAAAGGCCATAAGCAAATGTATATAATTGACATAGTTTCATCACAAACTTGACAGCTTTTTCAACATACTAATTACCTTAAATAATTTTCCTGTTGGGCATTATGGTGCATGCCAATAACCTTTGCAATTGAGAGGCTGAGGCAGAAGGGCTCCTCTGAGTTTAAGGCCAGTGTGAGCCGCACAGTGAGTTCAGGGCCAACCTGAACTATATAGCAAGACCATGTCTCAAAAAAACAAAACAAAAAACAAAACAAAACAAAAAAAGAATAATTTTCCTACTTAAAATTTCAAGTTAATATTTTATGTTTTTCCATTTTAAAATTTAATGTTCAAAATTTTTAATTTTTAAGCTTACATGGCCTAAGATATATAAAAACATTAGATGCTCTAACCTAATAGTATTAAGAGTAGCTGCTCATCTGTACAAAGTTTTGTAGGTTGAACTTAATGCCCTTTTCTAATATGTTAACGGCAGCCAAGTGAGAAAACTTTCTACAGTTAACGTGTGTTTGGATTTTCTAGTTTAGGTAGAAATGCTTATATTCTTATAGCAGAGGAAGATAACCAGTGATGGTTAATATTTTTAATTCCTGAAATAAATTAAGAAACTTCAGTTCTTACTAGGATCCTCAAGCCCTTACCAAAAGTACACTGGTCCTCAAGTGTGATTCTGGAGATCTAAAAAGAAATCGTCCACATGTCTCCAGTAGAGTACACGCCATTTCAATATGATGATGTGAAAAGTCTGATAGAAGCATCTGGAATAATAAGAATGATGAAAAGCTACACAGGCAACATTTCAATTCTCGTAAAAAAAGAAAACAGTATATAATTCTCATGTGTGTAATAATATATAAAATATCAAAAGAAAAAATCAAGTCTACTAAGTGCCACTGCTAGGCATCTTTATATTCTATCATAAAATTTTTACATAAAATTTCAATATATTTAACATCTTTCCTTTCAAAAAGATATACAGAAACTCGAGGCTTGCCTGGACTACATAGTGAGCTCAGGGCCAGCCTGAATAACAAACATCAAACCCTGTTTCAAAAAAAGATATAAAGATATTAATATATTTTCTATACTTATTGAGATGCAGCCTATTATATACACAGATATTTTCTCAATGGCTTTTGGTTTTGGTATATATATGACATATATTTTATTTTTCCTCATTCTTTATCCTTTCCTACTATGATTTATAAGGCACACAGTGTGGTAAATATAAACTAGCTTAAAACTTGATTACTTTATTAGACACTAAAACTGCCTCTTTTCTCAGTATGGTAAAAATGGTATGACAAGCACCGTACACATTTATATTCTATCATAAAATTTTTACTGAAAAAGTCAATATATTTAACATCATAGATTTATGATAAATCCATGTGCACATTTATGATTATTTCCTTAAAATAAGTTCTTAGAAATAAAACTTTAATATCAAGAAATATACATCCTTTCCATATATTTTTGCAAATTAGTACAAGGGAATATATTAACATATTTAAATAACATACCAATTCCTTTCAATTATGGCATTCAGAAAATTTCTGAGTCTCTTTTATCATGCTGTCTGGAGTTTCCTTAAATGAATTTTGTCATATACTATTCTCCTCAGAAGATCCAAGAAAGTCCACTCTAAACTTAAACCTTTAAAGTCTACTTTAAAAACAGTTTAGTGAAATTTTCTTTTGAATAGTATTTGTGTAATATATATGACAGTTAACTGTATCAACCTGAGAAAGAAATGGTCAACTAAAATGGATCAGCAGTCTGGGTGAGGTAGAAGGGATTTACTAAAAATATAAGACACACGCTCTCAAACAAAACAAAACAAAACAAAACATCCAGAAGAGCTCCAGTCTTCACCTTTGCCTAGGACTGTTGTCTCATGGTAGAGAACCTTTGGCCTCTTATTATGGACTTGCAGGAAACACTACATGAACTCCAGGCATTTGACGGGGTCCTTCCAATGCAGACAGCCCTTTTGTCCTCTTCCACACTTGACTCTGGGTGACCACTGTAAATCTATTTGATAAATCCTTTTCTATCTCTATCTTGCATTAAATCTGTTTCTCTAGTAAACACCGATTATATAACATATTTCCACATCTTTTTAATTTTTCTTTATGTTGTACATGGCATACAGTTGTTTTAATCAAGTTATATTCTTAGGCTTCTATTTATGTATTTTATCTGTTTATATTTTGTGTACTATTGACATAGCCACATTTGTATCTACCATCTTACTATGAGTTTTCTATTTTGAACACCTACTTAATAATGTGCCTTATCTTTTATCCAACAATTATTAACTAATTTACAAAACATTTACCACTAACCTTCAAACAATGCAGTGTATCATTTTTTGTAAACATTTTAAACTTAGTTAGTTCTCCAATAAAACGAACAGTTTTGTTCTTTGTTTCAATATTGATCTGGTCCTTTTTTCGTACCTACAAATAAAGAAGAAACAGACATTGTTTAATCAATATTTTTAATCTCTGTAATAAGAATTGTTATTCTAGTATGCTTGAATTTACTCCAAATATTTCAATAAAATGAGTATAATTTCATACATTCAAATGATTAAATTGAAAAATTTGCTCTGTGTATCACTAGTCCCATGAAGTACTCTGCAAAACAGTTCTATGATCAAATCATTCAGGAAAACAAAGCTTTTTTTTTTTTAAGTTTACAAAGGAGCAGGGATTTTGCTCAGTGATGCCAAACCCACTTTGCAAATGCAAGGTCCTGAGTTGGATCCCTCATGGGGGGCGGGGGTGGCTCTTAAAAGAAATCTATTTAGCTTATTTTAAATCTATACTACCCGTATTTTTTTGTCAATACAAGCACCTACTTTACAATTACGAGCTATATTACCTAACAGCCCACTTAATCAGCATTATAAGGAACATACTTTATAAAGTGTTGTCTTAAAAATAGAAGAAAACAGGTGCTCACTTAAGCAAAAAGTTACTGTTTGCTAGTATGAACTATAGTGCATTTTAAATAATAAATTTATAATAAAACATCTAATATAGTCACTATTTTTTTTTAAATTACCCATCATAGGCATGTCAAAGTTAGAATCTTTTGCAACTTAGGCCTTCTTTTTATGGTACACATTTTAAGAAGTATCAAATCCAACAAAAATCCCAGTAAGTCAGTACAATATGAACAAATATATCAAGATAAATTGAATGAGATTTCGCCTCACAATTACATTTTCACCAGAAAGATAAATGTACTGTCTAAAAAGTCATTTATTTGCATACTGACCATTATGTACCATTAGTTTACTGCTGTTTTCAAAATGCTATCTTCATTTTTTTGAGAAATAATAGCTACTGTTATTCTGATTAGTTAAAAGCAACAAAAGCCAAACCCAAGACAAAACCAAAAAAAAGGCCACAAGGCTATCAAATGATTTGACCAAGGACTGATACACTATGAGCCAAATCTTCCACCTGTCAGTTGAGAATTCTACTATACTTCTCCTATAAGCATTTGTTGGGATTCAAAAGAAAGTCTAATCTCATCAGCAATTATACATTTAATAATAGTCATTTATGCAAAACTTTCACATACTCAACACTTCAATGAAATTTATATTAATTTTTAAGGTTCTACTTTCTATAACAATCTGAGGTAGGTGTTTAGACTTTTTGTATTTTTAAACAAAACTACACTCACTAAAACCTTAGAACTAAAAGGTCACTATAACTGAATTTATTCTAAAGCATCAACAGAACTGCATCAAGCAAAAATGAATAGTCACAAAATTAGTTTAAGATGTTTATAAACATGATAGCCTACATTGTTTGAAGTTTAGTGCTAAATGTTTTGTAAATTAGTTATAATTAGTGGATCAAACAAAATAGCTGATAAAGCCAAAACAAGTCAACTTTCATACAGAACTTTTATCATCATTTGCATATGTAAAATATCTTTGAGACTAGAGACAAACAGAAAAGAGAATTAGATGCTCAGTTTTAATATTAAACAAAACAGGAAGGAGTAAACTTGACGATTTTTAGCCTTGTATTTTAGAAGAATACAGCTTTTATAAATAAATGTTTGCCAAGTACTGAACATGAAAGACTTGTTAATAATCTACCTTAGTCTGTGAACTCAGGATAGAGTAAGTGTGGACCATGTACCAATTCTGGGTTTAAATTCAACTCTATCACTTCACACAGGGCACTGTTTGAAGTTCTACTTTAAAGTTTTTCTTCATATCTCTCTCTACCTACTTTTGTATGTTGTACAATGTATCATATTTGGCACAATTGCATATGTGTATTATTTTCAAATAAATATTCTTATATTGGGGATACATACAATTTTAACCAATCAAATGGCTTAATCAAAAAGTTGAGGGTTTTCACCAAATACAAACTTTACCTTGCTTAATGCTATTTAAGACAATCTAGAATACACTTCAGCAAAAGCTGGGCTCCCTAAAAATCATAACCACTAAGTTCATAACATACTAACACTTCAAGATGCAATTACAGATCAATGCTTGATCTTCTGCTCTTCATGAGAATTTCCCCCTGCCTCTGAATTCAAAGTACTCAGTCTCTAGTAATTCACTTGCCAGTTAAGCAATTCAATTCCTTTAAGGATTAAAATTTTCTTTCCCACTTGCTTTTGTCTTCTTTCTCCAATTATTATATGAGGGAACTGTCTGCTTGTTTCTGAATGCTCAACTGTACTACTGATTTGTGTACAACAAGGGCAGAAAAGCCTGTGTTGAACATACCAAACATTTCCTCATTTTATGTGTGTTCTAGCAACTGATTATAAGACTAAATTTTGGAAACATGTTTCCACTAGTTAACAAAAACATTCAAATTTCAAGTCTTTTCAAAGTCTACTAATATTCATTTATGTAACTTTTGGCAATAGCAGTTTTATATCCTATCCAGCCTGTATTTGAAGCTCTGTGACTTCCTTAAGATGACTGGGAAATGAGGGCTTAAACCACAAACATGTAGTCTGTCCAGACTCCTAGAATGAAAAGGAAAGGAAGCTACCTGCTCTGTAATGGCCCTCTGGTATTTGCTGGGGTGTTAAGAATCCGCCTCTATCCAAGGTAGAGATTTTCAAGACAAGGATCAATAAAACATGGGCAACAGTAGCATTCACTAAGCTTGCAATATTTATGGGGAGTTTTATGCTCTACATATTTGAACCTTAGAAACTTACAAAGGCATAAAACTGAACACCATACCCTAACTCTTCATGGTCAATCCTGTTCCTCTGAGGACCTGTGTCCTGACCTTGAAGAATGGAGAACAAGGTGGGAACA
>PVIR01025542.1:0-24322 GCA_004026965.1 Petromus typicus | reverse complement strand
AATTCAATGGTTTTTTGGTTTTTGTAAATCCATTAGAACTTGCACACAATTTTCCTTTAAAACATGGTAAGAATGATTGATTAAGTCTAGGGTCAGCCTTTCAAAATGCCAAGAGTTAGAACTGAAATATTATTTAAGTGCAGTGAAAAATATATATGTACTGAACAAGCTACATAAGAGATAGATAGATAGATAGATAGATAGATAGATAGATAGATAGATAGATAGATATAGGTTGATAGATAGATAGATAGACAGACAGATAGATAGATGGATATTAATGCCAGCCAGATGAGAGAAGCCAGGTGGGGGCCAGGTTACCTCACTATCCACACGCCTATTAATTTGTGGCAGCTGTGAGAGAAAGTCTATATTTCGAGACAGTGCAGCATCTTATAGTTCCTGAAGAAAATGGGACTATACTAGGCTCCCACAGGAATTAGTGCAGGCTGCCAACAGATAAGCACAGCATAGCAACATAGGTGACAAAGGGCCAGTATGTACCTGCCAGCAGCTGGAAGCACCAGTACTTAGAAATGTCTTCAGAGTGTCGAGGCCTTGGTTACCCAAGCAGCCCATTCCTACCTGATGACCACTTAGAAAGAAAGTATGTCCCATTCTAACAACAGATATTCTCCCACTGAGCTCCATAGTACAACATTTTTCAAACTTTCCTTACTATATAAGTGATTTGAATTATTTTTTTAAATGTAGGTCCCTGAGTTCTCCTTTGAGACTAACTGAATTATTATCTTATAATCACGAGAACAACCTATAACTTATAGGTGCTTCCAAAAGTGGTGGTATCCTGCCTCCATCACATAGAGATTTGAGCTGTCCATCCTTTGATTCCTGCATATCACTTCTGGAAAAGTCACAGAGTAACTCAGTTGGCAAATGACAGTGGGCTGTGGGCACAAGAGGGATTGGAGAAGGCCTGTCCCTCCTCCATAGCGCCAAGTGGAAAGTGGCAGGGGAAGTCTACTCAGTGTTTTTCTCAGCGAAGATGCTAATTTTCTAGTGCAGAATCTTCACAAATTTTAATGCTGATCTTTGGGCAACCCCCTGTTAGATGTATGATGACCAGATTTCTGTGCTCATCTTTCCCGGCAGAAGTCCTAGTGTTTTAAAGCTCCAACATGGTTACCAATTTTGACATTAATTTACAGGCCTTTTTATCCTTCCTTTCTGGCAGAGCAAAGTATTAGTATCACTGCACAGTGATCAACAGACACTTATTCAGCTTGTTTGGAAGTTCTAGTTCACTATATTCAAACTCTGCATTGAATGTTGGTGATATTTAATAAGGAATAAAAATATACATATTTTTAAAATTCTTTAATCCACTTAGAAGGGAAAATATAAATCTAAGACTTTACCAAGAAACATAAGGAAGCCTGTGAAATAAAGACACTGCCAAACTGTGGCAGTCAGGGCACTATATAATCTGCGAGGGTGCCTACTTCAAGAGTCATTATGAATTTCAAAACAGTGAAGGCACCATAACCACCCAAGAATAGGGCACTTCAAAGTAAGAAGCCTATGTAACTGCAGTGGTCATGTGCCCACGAAGCTGGCCTGGACAACAGGGGACAATCTTCAGGATTTTGAAGACTTTCAGCTGGTTTTCATAAGAAAGATTGAGCCAACAAAAATGAGTGACAGGGAAAAGATCTGTATACCCTGGGAAAGAGGAAAGAAGGCACTAAGATATAAGCTGGTGTTCCAACCTTGGTAACTTGCTGGAATCACCACAGTTGCCCAGGAGGTCCATATTAGCACTGATGGTGACAAGTCATGTTGAAAACAAACACCTTTCAGCTGCTATAATGCCACTGTCCATCTCTGGTCCTTCAAACTATAACCCTCGTATTATTATGAGGAAAATATCAGACAAATACACACTGAGAAACATTCTACAAAGTATCTGGCCAATACTCTAGATCATCACAGTGACTCAAAGCAAAAGAAAATAAGAAGCCACCTGCTTATAAACACCATAAGTTTTTCCTTTTTATACAGTCTAACAATATTCCTTTATGGTAATATATATAAATAAGTTACATTTTAAAAATAAATTTAATATAATTGGATTCATAATGCTTATTCCTTAATATTTCTTTCTTTCTTTTTTTTTGAGATAGGGTCTCACTTTTGTAGTTCAGGCTGGCCCTGAACTCACCATGTAGCCCAGATTGGCCTCGAACTCACAGCAATTCTCCTGCCTCTGCCTCCCAAGTGCTGGAATTATAGGCATGAGTCACCATACCCGGTTATTTCTCATTTATTCTTTGTTCTTCTTATGCTTTTCTTGCATTAAGGTAAATATTTTATATGATTGTATTTTATCTCCCCTTAGCATATCAATTATAATTTTTGAAAAACATAGCCGTTGCCCTAGAATTTACAATATGCACTTTTTTGTAATCCATGTCTACTTCCTGATAATACTAACAGAGTTATCCTCACTTATTCAATTTTTTCCCATGGTTTCAGTTATCTATAGTCAATGGTAGTCTGAAAATGGTAAATGTAAAAATTTCACAAATAAACCATTCTTATGCTATAAATTGCATGCCATTCTTAGTAACAGAAGGAAATCTCATGCTGTCTCTTTCCTCTGCCCAATATGTGAATTATTTCTTTATTCATCTTATCAATGCTGTACATACAACATACAGTACATATTCTATAAACCCATCTCTTCATCACTTAGTAGCCAACCTAGTTACAAGATTGACCACTGCAGCATCTCAGCACTTATGATGTCCAGGATAGCTTTGTTTTACATACTTATGATTCTTATACACATTAGTAACAATGCACATAATTTGTATAGACCAAAGAACAGCTATAACATGATCTTTTTAAATGAAAAAGTAAAAGTTCTTGACTTAATAGCAGAAGAGAAAAGTCATAACTGAGGTTGGTCAGATCTATGATAACAAATCTTCATGAAATTATGGAGAAATTCATGCAAGTTTTGCTGTTGTACTTCAACTGAAACAGTTCTGGGCACAATGTATGTAAGTGCTTAGTAAATATGGAAAAGCCATTAAATGCCCGGTGTGTGTAAGAAAAAATAATGTATATGTAGGGTGCACTAGAGTCCATTATTTCAAGTATCAAAAGGGGGTGAGCCCTAAAATGTATCCTCTACAGAAAAGAGTGGCCCAAGGTGCTGCTTTGTGTTCAGTCTAGGTCTCACATACCAGATTCCCAGTTCTCCCTCCCGTGTTCTATGACATTTGGTCATTCATTTCATCCATGCATACACTATAATTCCCAGAACATCCTTAGTATCATTACTTTAAAATCACAGTAATGATTTAGATCAACTAAAATAAAGAAAAAAGTATTTTAGTCATTTAGTCATTTTCTACTATTTTTTGGGTTTGTCATAGATGAGTATGTATAATTTATTGATATCATATAATTTTGCCTGGCTCAGAAGACCTTTTGTTTCTTTCAACACTAAACACTTCACTGTCTTCTCACCATCATTTCTGGTGGAAATCTCTTGAAATTCTTATCTTTGTTCCTTATGTTTTTGCTTCTGGCTTTTTTTAAAAAATTGATTTTATTGGTACATTTCATATATACATTGTGATCATATTCAACACTAAGAATTTGTACCTGTACATGACACATAATGACCCTTCTGGCTTTTCTCAATATCTTGTTTTTGTCTTTGTCCTTTGTTGCAGAATGAATCTGCTATATCCGGATGTGGGAGTTTTTTGGGTTTGTTTGTTTATGGAGTTTTTTTGTTTTTTTTTATTTGATTCTTTTTGTATTGTTTGTGGGGAGGGTTGTACTTATCTTGCATCTGCAGTTTGGTATCTATCACCACTTTTGGAAAATTCTTGACCATTACTATGTAAGTGTTTTTAAAATTTTTCTTCTCTTAATACTCTAATTCTAAATTTAATCTATCTCTTGATTGTCTTCTAGTTTTTGGATGTTCTTAATTTTTTTCACTTTTTTTTTCTCTTTGTATTTCATTTTTGGAAAGTTATGCTAACCTATATTCAAAATCACAGGTCTATTTATCAACCTGAATGTACCTTAGTATGAATCTATTACATTTTTAATTTCTGTCACAATTTTTCATTTTTAGCACTCAATTTTTGTCTTTCTCAGAGTTTCTTTCTCTGCATACATTGCCCACCTATTCTGTGTACTGGCTTCAGTGGATCCCCTTTCATATTAACTATAAATATTTTAAATTTCATGTCTGATAATTTTAACATCTGTGTTAAAATTTTGCATCTTCAGATTATATTTCCTTGCCTGTCAGTATTCTTGTAATGTTTTAGAAAATCAGACATAATATATGGAAGAAAGGAAATTAAGTTAACTAAGTCTTCACTAAGAGATTTTACACCAAATGACCAGGGCATGCGCTGTGTCAATTATTTTCTGTGGCTATATTTGCCAAATTTTCATTTTAGTGTTCTTTTTTCTGCCTGCCTTTGGCTAGTCATGAGTTCTCAGAAGCTGCACCTTGCAGCCCTTTCAGCTGAAATCCTCTATTATACTACAGTTCCATTAGTATAGGGAAAGGGAAATGTTTCAATAAATCTTAATCTCTTAGAACGCCTGTATCCCTGAATGTGACCTTCCAAGTGTTCTCCCCTTGTAAACAAGAGAGGAAAGCTGATGAGAGGTGGAGTAAAAGAAGTGCTCTTCCTGTAGGTGGGATAAGACTCTCATCTAATAACAAGTCCTCCAGAGCCTTTGGTCTGAGGAATACGGCAGGTGCATTTCATTATGCTTGTTCTTCCCCTCCCTTGTCCTTGAGAGAATCAAGAAGAAATCTTTTTCTACACTTTACTATGAGAAACTGGAGAGGCTCCTGTGGGCATAATCCCCGAAGTGTAGCCAGCTCTTGAGATGGCAGTTTCTAGTGGTTTCTCTCACAAATCCTCTATCACATATAACTCCCCAACAACTCATCCAAATCTCTGTCAGCATTCCTACCGGGTTATTGCTGAAGCTTCCTGTGCTCCAGGAAATCACATCTTCGCTGTGATTCACTGGATTCTCCTCTCTAGATTCCAGGAAGGTAATCTGTCCTGTAATGTCAGTTCTCTGATCAGTCCAAGGAAGTCATTGACATTTTGTTTGTTCAGTTTTCACTTGTTATGAGAATTAGAGAGATGATCTCTATCTCCTTCACCTGTTAGAACTAAAAGCAGAAGTCCATGTTAGTTGCTAAAGATCTCTAGACAGTGCCAATATATTGCCAGGGTGGAGGATCACTGTAGGAAAAAGGTTTTGAAAACAAGTGGTGAGTCTCTGATCCTACTCTTAGTACCTAACAGTTAGCAACCATGAACAAATTGTTACTGTTGCTAGGACAGTTACAGTTTCTATTTCTATAAAATGGTTACATTCTAACAAAGTTCTAAGAATTAGAAATAATGCAATAGGAAAGATTCTCTTTTCTTTGTTACAACAAACACTTGTAAATGCTTATTCAATATTGAGTGTATCTAACAGGTAAATCTCTAGCCTCATTTTATCTACAGAAAGCCCACTAAGAGTCAGGTACTTTATGGATGAAGACAATGGGACATTGAGAAATTTAAGAAAATATTTTTGAATTTTACACAGCTAATAAATGGTGGAACTTGAACCCAGGCAACGTTTCCTTGCAGCCACCAGTTATATTTTGCACTCTGCTCCCTTGAAAAGATTTCTACTTGGGGCTGGATTGATTTGGTTGAAAAACAGTCCATGTTGGGATAGTGCCAGGTAAAAACTGGTACATAATCCCAATAAACTTAACTGAAGTAATACCAGACAGAGAGATTCTTAGAAGTAATGTCTCTACCTGTAAAATGTGTACTATATTTAAAGCCCAGTGTCACAAAGATGTTTAGAATGCAAACTTTTAGGATGCTCCACAGTTGGGAAAAAAATCTGCATGGTTTTTATTATATAATTTTACTTGATTATTAGAATAAATTGTTAAGTTTGAATTTGGTTAAAATATTCTGAATTTGATAAACTTCCTTCATAAAATTCTACTTAACCTGCATAACTGGTTTGAGTACATTAATTAAGAAATAAGCTTTTAATTCAATCAGCCACTTTCCCCATATGACAGAAATAAATCATTTTGAATCACATTTAAAAAATTTTAAACCATGAATCAGAATTGTAAAAGGGAAATGTAATAACTTATATAAGACTAATGAAGGATTCTTGTTTTTAACTAAATAAAATCAATTACTTAGACCCATAATTTCAGTACCAGCACATGACAACACATTATCTGTGCTTATATAACAGAGTTAGGCAGGGTTTTTTTTTTATTATTTTATAACAACTTTATTGAGATAACTTGTCTTCGTTACAGTGTTTGATAACAGCATCTAAAACTCAAATCTAAGATTACAAGAGCTATCTTATATGGAAGAACTGATTTTATTAGACATGCTGAGCTAAAAGCTCTTTGGCAATGCCACAAATTGTCAAAACTAAACCCCCTTGCAGTAACCATTTCCATTTTATTTGTCATTATGCTGCAAGTCATGTTAAAGCAGATGCTTCATCAGATGGCAAAATTTCTAAGTGTTTAGATCACAATAAGTATATAAAATGAACATAGATTTCAAAAGCATTCTGGATAATTATTTAAAATAAAAATGCTTGATGTGCTGAATAGACTAATATTCTACTAAGAGAATCTTTGTTGCTTGCTGCTTAGGGAATTCTAAAAGGCTTTTCTATATCCAAAATATTATTGGAGCTCCTTCAATAGACCTAGGATACAATCTGTTCAGATACCTTCATTATACAAAACAGTCATCACTGTAAAATGTAAGGCTCCATCATAACCTAATACAACACAGTGATTTGCAATATGGTGATTACCATTGTGATTTGATTCATTAATTCTCGGTAACAGTTGTTAATCAGCTCATTAAGCAAGCATTGTACAGAAGATTTCAACCAGGACAACCTCTTAAAAACACTAAATTCTTCTTTGCCAGGGGGAGGAAAAGGGAACAGGTTTAATGCCAGAGGAGTTGTCAATAAATATGACAGTTTATCAGTTTTGACAAAGTTTTTAAATAATTATTCTTCCTTAAGAGCTACATAAATTTGGATTACTTTGTACCTTTTTCACAGTAAAAAAAAAATATTCACAATCAGAAAGCTCTTCTCATTTATTGTTCCTAGATTTTACGACTATATTGTTATTAGGATGTAGGAAGAAATTCTAGCTCTGCATCTCACATTGCACCAAAATGTAGACTCTCTTGTTTCTATAACTTACAATTTAGTAATATGTTCATGTATTCAAAATCTCAAGGATTAAATTTAAATATAACTTTATTATTGCTTTAGTTGATTTTAAGCAATTTGTTTTATCGTGAACTATGTAATATGTAAATGTCTGTGTAAGAACTGTTTTACCAATAACAAAAATGTATGATTTATTTCCTAGTTTACCAAGAAAATCTAAACCCTACAAAACCTGAAGAAATTTGCTACTTTTAGCTTTTACCACAAGAAATCTAGAGCTCAAGTTAGGGGACTGGCCCAATTTGAAAGTATGCATGTGTAATATTTAAACAAACCCTATATCATTTCTAGCAAAATACATGGATTTTTCTCAGTAATTAATCAGAAACTGGCAACCTTCCATAGGGAATAAGTTGTCCTATTGTTTACAAGAAATTATCAACTCATCTTGAGATACTGAGGGAGACTTCCTCTAAGGTGGGGTTCCACAATGGGAAGAGTGGGATTGGTCTCAGCTCCAAATACAGCAAGGAACTGTGGGGATTTATAGTCAAAGAGTGTGATAGGAGGTCAGTGAACAGAAAATTACTAAGAAGCATGGTTTGTACTAACCTGACCTCACAGGACTTTTGCTGAAGTCAGGCCACTGAAATAAATGGGCCAAGGGCAGAGCCCAAATTAGACCTGTGGAAACAACCCAGTGTCCATCAACTGGAGACTGGATAAAAAAACTGGTTCTTCTATAGAATGGAGTATTACTCTGCCATAAAAAATGATAAGTTTGAATCATTTCTACTTAAATGAACATACCTTGAGGATATCCTCATAAGTGAAATAAATAGGGCACAGATAGGTACATATCACATCTTTTCTCTGATATGAGAAAATAAAGATGTAAATGAGTCCTAGAATTGTATGTTATATATTGTGAAATAGAAAATGCTCAATGTAAAATAGGGTGAAGGGGGAAAAATGATGAGATTGTAACAAAAAAGTAAAGAAACAAATTTTATGTATATGGGGGGTGGTAAGGTGGGTAGGGCTATGGGAAAAAATGAGAATTGAGTTGTTTCTTATACTGGTACAAATCCCCATTATGGAGTGCAATCATGATGCATATATGTAATGTACCAATAAATATTTTTAAAAAAGAAAGAAAGAGGACTTGGGAGCTACCTGGAGTTAGGGAGAAAGAAATCTTGTGCCTCCTAAACGGAAACAAGCAAGGTTTTTGTTGTTGTTGTTGTTGTTGTTACTTAATCAGAAGCTAGGAGCCTCCCTGTGAGGCTATGTCTCTCATCCATAGCCGGAAGAGGCTTATGTATATGGATCAGAGTAGTCTAGTTAATGCTTAGGAAGTAAAAAGTAGAAAATCCAACTTTAAAGAAAGCTTTTGTGAAAAGTATTATTTACTTTTGGAAGCACAACCACAACCCAAGCCCTCTAAAGCCCAATAAGTCATCTGTCCAGTATCAAACAAACTAAATGGCAGGCTGACAGGATTACTGAATTAGAGCAGATCAGGCCAGATCCTGAACTTACTTCACTAGGATTCTGATGCCTGCATCTTCCACCATTCTAGGTGCAAGCCCTCGGTGAGCACAGTGAGTGAGTGAAGAGTTTCTCCTCTAAATGAGGACACAGTTTCTCCTAAGTGCTTGTCCACATAGCCATGCCATGAGTACTTCATGGTCCACCTGTTCGTGTCCATTCTTAAGTGGCCCAAGAATGGACACCAAATAAATTGAGAATTTACATGAAAATACAGCCTAGGCAAATGCCAAATAAACCCACTGCATTTATATAAACCAGTCTAAGTAGCTATTTTACTGATTGAATTGAATTTCAGTTTTCCATGGAATGATTGAATTGATCAGTAGTACTTCAGATCTGTCAGTGGTTGGGCCTTTTGGGTATTAATTCTACTTTTTGGCAGCTTGTTTACTGAACAGTAACTCAGAAATTGCAAATGAGCAACATAGCATGTTAATTAGTCCTTATAAAATATGTGATTGTACTTCAACATATACTTTAAATAAACATAGAATCACACTGAGTGTAATAATATTGTTTCTAAAGAATTTCAGATGGCATGTATAATGCTCAAGTCTCTAAACTAGTAAAATGGAAATAGGGACAATATTGGAATATTTAGCCTGTCAGTTTTGGTGAGGACCTTGTTCTTACAATTTCTGCTTTGAATTCATATCATGTCTAACTCAGTCCTCAAACACAGTTTTCATGGAACAAAAAGTACAAGAATCAATTATGTGTTGTCAAACTCTAACACAAGTTTCTGTTATATTTTTTTAAACCATTCTTGACTACCTCCTCTTGTATTTCTATATTCAATTTACTATGCTGTCATGATTTTACTGTTCTATGTTTTATTCACTTTCTAAATACATTATTCCTTTTAACTCCTAAGTTAATATTCCATGGAGTATAATTTGGGAAATTCTTCCTTAGAGGAATAGTCATGAAGAAGATCACTTTTCCTTCCAGGTTGTTCCTGGGAGGTCACTGGCCACTGGCCAGTTCTACTAGGCAGATCTCAGAGAAGAGAGTTGAGTTGAGATAAGAAAGCTGCACATTTTTGCCTGCTAGTGGGTGTATGGGAAGGGAAGGAAAATGATGTGTTGTTCCATTCTGAAAACCAAATTAAGTTGACTTGATGAACCTTAAGGCTCAGAGACCATTGTCTTCATATGTCAACTTGTCTGGATTAAGAAATACTTAGGAACCCAGGCATGGTGGTATGTGCCTATCATCCCCACCTCCAGGGAACAGAGTTGGAGGATTGCAAATTTTAGCCTCATCTGGGAAATTTAGCAATTTAGCGAGACCCTGACTCAAAGTTAAATTGTAAAGGTCACTGTGGAGGCTCTGGGGCCAATTCCAGGACAGAAAGATTACGTGCTTCTGCGTGTGTCCAGGTGGATTATGGAGACATAAGCTTGGGTACTATTGGTCATTAACCCCTTTTTCTGTGGAACTGTTCCTCTATTCTGATTTCTGGCTGCGACAAAGTAACCAGCTTTGCTCAGCTGCTTCTTTCTTCCACAATGTTCCTACCTCGGAGCCAAGTGATCATGAGTCGAATTCTCCAAAACTATGAGCAAAATTAAGTCTCTCGTCTTTTCAATTCTGGGCATCAGGTACTGTATCTCAGCAATGTAAAGCTAATAAAGGAAACCAGTATTGGAGAAGCAGGGCTTTTCTGTTACTGAATTTGACCATGTGATTTAGAAGAAGTTGGAATGGGTTCCCAGGTGGAATTTGGAAAGTTTCGGAGGTGCAGGCTAAGATACCCTAGACTGCTGCTAGCTAAGCCTGATGAGCAAGTCTGGTCAGAGCTCAGAGCGCCAAATACTGTTAAGAATGTGGCAAAAGCCAGCTCAGGAGGTTTCATCTGGAACAAGAACTTCACTGGCAATTGGTCTAAAAGCCATATGTATTACACGCTAAAAAATAATTGCCTATATTTTGCCCAGGTCCTGAAACTCAGAAGGAAAGTGAGATTAAGAGCAGAAGATCTAGAGGAGAAAATTTCAAGGTACTCAATATTCAGAATGTGCCATAGTACTAATGGATGCATTTGGCCAGATTAATAGTAAGAATTATGGACGAAAAGTAACCTAGAAACATTTAGAAATTACATTTTGGCCTCAAAACATAAAGCGATGTAAAATTGGAGCCAAAGGAAGTGTGGCTGCTGATGAGATTAGCATTTTTGAAAAGACACCAAGTAGTTTGGACAAGAATAACAAGAAACATGAAAGCATCTCAGAAATTTTCAAGACCTCTCCCATAGAAGGCTCAAGGGCACAAACTTATAAATCTTTCACTTGAAAAGAGAGTCCCTTGGATGATTGCTTGAGAAAGGTTGCCTAAGGAATTGGTTCCCCACAATTTACTTCACAGTCCTCAGCCAACTAGACTCTTGGGGGTCATTGTATGACCATGATCCAACAAGACTTAACTATTGCTCCCACTGACAACAGACTTTGGCATCATCCATCACATATTGGTTTAATTCAGAGGCAAAATGCAAGACTTACGGGGTGAGAGTGGCTTCTGCCCAGAGTGCAAATGAAGGCCTATGAGGCCAGGCAAGGGGCCTTTGAGAACATGGTATGTGCAACTATTAGAATGAAGTAGAAAGCATAGTGGAGGCCTCAGGAAGAAGGACACGTTAAGGAAAGCCATAGTCAAGAGACAGGCCAAACACATGGAGCTCGTGCATCCTCTGCAACTCAGATCTCACCACCGTGTATCCCAGATGCCAGACATGGAAATATAGGACCTCATGTTTACCACGCTGTGTTCCTGCCATGCTGTCTTTCTAGTATGTTCTATCCCTCTATTCTGTCCTTTTGGAATTGAAATGTTTACCTATGCCACTATATCTTCAGAATTTATACCTTCTTTTTATTTTTATAGTGATTCGTAGCTGAAAGTTTGTCTTGAATTTCAGAAGAGACTTTGACTTGGTTCTCGGAAAGATTCTAGGAATAAGAATATTTGGAAGGGAGAGAATTATTGCATTTCTGGTTTGTGCATGATAGTTGTATCACATTAGGTAGAGTACTGAACTCATTGTTGTATTGGAGATGAAGTATGATTTAAGGAGATATGTCTGGTTGTCAGTTTAAGGAGATGTGTCTGGTATACTGTGACCATCAATCATGAAATGACAGTCGGCTGAATTAAATAATGTACAAAAGATTAGTGTGGCACATTCAGGTTGTTTCTGGGTGGGTCATAGAGGCATTACCTTGAATGCTGTACAGTCCTTTGATTCCTTATTACTGTAAAGTAAGCCTGTTCATTCCACCACAACCTTCCACTATGATGCTCCTGTGAAATGGCGAGCCTCTCTTAAATTGTGGATGTCAGAGGTTGTTTCTTAGCCATGGGGACATTGAGTAAGGCATCTTTGCATTGAGGCTCATTAAGCTTTCCTCCTGAATCAAGGAAGGAAAAGGCTAAAATGACATGGAGTGAGTTTTACTTGTTTTAGTATAGAGAGATAGGTAGATAGATATAAAGATATGGAAATATTTTAGTCTAAACAAAATTAATGGAAATAAAGTATATGTTTCAGAATCATATCCTGGCACATTCCAGAAGAAGAGGCCAAGTCATCAGGAAGTGTAGACCCACTTTTTTTTTATTTCTGCAAAGATACTATTCTACCTATCTAGCCAATATTAAAGACATAGATTATGTAGTTGCACGGTGTTTAGCTGTGTGAATCATGCAAGGAAAACTCTCAAGCCTGTTTAATCTGAGCTAAACAAATATGCATTTCCACTTTTTATTATTGTAAGATGTTTAAACCAATCTGTCTGCAAAGGCCAGTTCAGATTTCAGAGGTGAATGCCATGCTAGTGGTGGAGAACTGAGTCTAGATTCTGGGATGAAATAGTCTGAAGGCCTAAGGCTTCAGCAAGGAATTTTAGAAAGTCTCATGCTATAGATAAAGATAACAATCAATAACTGAGATATAATTTAAGACAAATCCCACCTTGAGTGCTAAAGATGTAGCTCAGCAGTACATGTGCCTGCCTAGCAAGCATAAAGTCCTGAGTTTGATCCTCAGGGCCTGGAAAATAAAACCATCAAGAGGTAGAGTTCTCACAAGGATTTCACAGGGTGAGCCAAGTAGAAAAACCATTAACAAAAATCTATTAATTTAACAGAATTAAATTAAATTCTATTAATTTTTGTAGTAGGGCACTGGTTTGACGTCAAATATTGAAGAGACTGAGAATCAGAGATATCTATAGAATAAACCTCATATTTAATGTAGATTCCTTCAGGTTTCACTGAAACTTGTCTTATATAAGGTGATATAACAATAATTCTCTTCATTTAAGAGAAAGACATACCTGTTGCTTATGCTTATGCTTATGTAGGTAATTTAGCCATTTACTGGGATGACTACACAGTATAAGGAAGGCCTCGAGTAACTAAAATAAACCTTAAACTAATCATAATTCATGCTCCCACTCCTAAGGAAAAAATAGGTCAATCTTAAGAAAACAAGCTGAGATCAAAGATTGAGTTTTTAAAAACAACTTTTAAGATTCACACTACATTTTTTCTAAACCATTAAAAGTACTTTGTTTTATACCTAATTATATTCATCCTCAACCAACAAAGTTTCCTAACACATTTCAGATGACTTTCAATAAAGCAAGAAATAGTGTTACATTAATGAGTTTCTCACTGGCAGCCCAGTCCAAGCCAGATCATGTAAGTGAATGACACAACTGCATTTGGCTGCTCAGATCCTGCTCTCCATCTTGAGACTCAGCTCTTACACATCTGATTTGATATTCAGACTTTGCATACAAAAATTCCTGTCAGCAGCCCCATCACCAGCTTCTCTTACATCCAAATACTGAAGAAAGAAGGAAGAACTAGGTATCTACCTCTCTCTCTGCACTTCCATCAACAGCCTTAGGGCACATACAATTGGTATTGAGTATCTGTGCCCAGGAGCCTATGGCTCTCTGGTAGCATAGAGCTAGGACAGCAAATACCAACACTAAGGTTATTAACCACTCATTCAATCAGGGGATCATGAACCTACGGACTTGGTTTTTATGCCTGTCATTCTCTTCAACATTTTAGATAATACATGACATAGTAGATATCAAATAAAAGCCTCTTTAACTAGAGTAATGTTTTGATTAGGTCTAAAAATGACAAATCTATTGGGAAAATGGTTTGATTTGAGTTGGCAACAGGAAGCCCAGAGAGAAGTGAATTCTGGAGAAGGGTAACGTGAAATAAAAAATCCTTTCTTGCTTTCTGTGGAGCACTAAGTCCTTGGAATGTTTGGTGAGAAAATGGGTGTGGGAAATGATTTCTGTATCCATCTCTTGTTGATTCACAAGAGTTATTTCCATATTAAAAACTCCAGCAACCCTATGAGTAATTAAGACTGGTTTATGTTTTTATTAATGTTCCCAAACTTACATGCTGGAGGATCTGTCATAGAATTCATTAGAGCTGGAGTTTTACAAACTATGACTAGAAAAATGACAGTTATTGTTGTCTGCTTAGGTTAGTGACTGAATTTTCAGACAGATTGGGTCAAAAAACTTTAACTAATATAAATGTTTATATAGAAAGAATGATTTAAATAAATCATTGAAGAGTATAATATAACAAGACTAT
This sequence comes from Petromus typicus, assembly GCA_004026965.1. NCBI lineage: Eukaryota > Metazoa > Chordata > Mammalia > Rodentia > Petromuridae > Petromus > Petromus typicus. The sequence goes on along the minus strand of PVIR01025542.1, from coordinate 9,871 downwards.
GAAAGTATTTACTGACATGTAAAGAAGTCTATGGTATGTGATACATTTAAAGTATGTTATAAACCAAATACCCCTTGTCTCATGTCATTTATGGTGAATAAGGAATAGATAGAGATTTGTACACGAGAAAAAGGCCCTCTGAAGTTGTACTGCAAAAAGATAACAAATGGGAAAGTGTCTATGGCTTTTATTTTCATCTGTGAACCTCTGTATTTTCATGTATGTGTGTGTGTAGCTGTGTGCTTGTCTTCTAACTATGATCATGTATTGCTTTTATAAAAACATTTCTTTTGCTCAATTTAATTTGTCTCAAAACCTACATTGTGTTAAGTATTATTGTCCTGCTTTGTGTGCTTTTGCTTCCGAATTTGAACATAAATTGCTGAACTTTTAACATCAGGCACAATTTCAAACTCATATGCCTTTATTCTTTCTTCAAAAATAAAACTACTTCTAGGTACTACAAAAGTCAAAAAGAAAGACTTGAAGGCAGAACACTTCAAAAAGTCCTCAACCACTTCATATCTCAGCTGCCTCTGTACCAGATTTCAATGAAGCACATGAATCAGGACAACCTGACATTAACATCAGCCCAATAGAGACGTCAGAAATATGGGGTGTAATTAGGAGCTGAAAAATAACAAAGGATAGATGGGATATCATCACCTCACAGCAGAGATTATAATAGCACTTGACACTCACCACCTAATGAAACTGACTGAACAATTCAGTGGCTTTTATTTCAGAAGTGAGCCAGTCGGGGTGGGGAAGGACCTCCCCTGTGAAGGGAAAGATGGGGACCTTGAAGGTACACTTTCAAAGAAACTCTCTTCTGAGAGTTTTACTGAATCCGAATAATGTGATTACATTCTGGGGCCAGCAAGGCTTGCACTGTGCAGTATCAGGTTAAGAATGCACCAGGCAAAAAGACTGGATGTTTATATCCAGATTGTGCAATATGGCTCTCTCATCATCATCCATGCTGAAGGAAAGTGCAAGAGACAATGGGAACCTCTCCTCTTTGATCTTGATTTTTTTTCTCTGTCTGATGTTACATTTTGATAAAGAAAGAACTGTTTCCGAGATATGAGGGATGCATGGACATTGTCTTGCCTTTTTTCCAAAGGAAAGATGAGTGCTGAGGTAGAAAAGCAAAAGTATGTTAGGATCAGTTGTCACTCGAAAGCTTGTGAGCTGTGGGGTGGGCAAAGGCTGAATGAATGGGCTTTTTCCACTGATACACTATTATGAAAAATTTTAACATATTGTAAAATGGAAAGAATGTTACAATAAACACTCATCTACTTCAACCTACACTTGGAATTTGTTTATAGGTTCTCATAGCAGACTCATTTATATGGATGTTAAGTCTGTTTTAATGACCCACTTATATGTATTTTATGGAAATCATGACATTTCACTCCTAAATTCTCCCTTATCATTTTTCTAAAGAGAACCCAGCTATATTTTTAAAAAATGACCATTATCATAGTTGATAAAATTAAGGGGAAAAAGCTTCTTATATCATGGAATCACTTACCGTACACAAATTTTATTACATCAGTTCTTTTGCTTTAAAAATATCCTTTAAAGAAAGTCTTTTAAAATCCAGACCCAATTAAAGTTAATAGTCTGCAAGTGGTTTTCTTTCAGCATAGAAGTGCTCCTCCATTTTTAACCTCTTAAAATGAAGTTTTGATGTTTTCTGACCTGTTGTCTTACAAAATGCTCCACTTTTTGCATTTATCTTATCATTTATTCCAGATGCTTTGTTTCTTTGCATTGTTCTCTTGTTAGTTGTTAAAACTTGATTACATTTATATTAAATATTTTCATATAATATTTCAGAGGTGCAATTGAATTCATATCACATCAAGTGATATGTTGCTCCTTACTCTTAGTGACATTAATTTGATTATTTGAGGTAGAATTTAAGATTATTTCTTTTATTTTCTTTCTTTCTTTCTTTTGAGACAGGGTCTCACTTTGTAGTTCAAGCTGGCCCTGAGCTCACTATGTAGGCTAGGCCAGCCTCAAACTCACAGCAATCTTCCTGCCTCTGCTTCCCAAGAGCTGGGATTACAAGTGTGAACCACCATGGCCAACACTGTGGTGTACGCTACTGATTGCGTGTGGGCATGAGTCACTACATCTGGCATTGTGGTATGGGGTTACCAGGGATTGAACTCAGGACCTTGGGTTTGCAAGGTAGACACCAGAATCATTGAGCTAATTCCCTAGCCCATGATTATTTCATTTTAAAGTATATTTTTTGTCCTTTGCAAATCCATGTGATGATAATCTAGGTCTTTTGGAATATACCACTCCAAATAATATATCATCCCTTCATATTTGTCAATGATCAAGTATTTCTAATTTCAAAGAGTAACTTTATGATTTTTATCACTATTTCTCCATTTATTTCATGGTACTCTTTAAAACGACAGAATCTAACAGAGCCTAGTCTCTGCAATATCCAGACTACAGCCAAAATTAGTGGAATACAAAAGTACAGAAACTATGACCTGTACTCAAAACAATCATGGATCCAAACTACAAAACTAGAATTTGCAGTCAGAAATTTTAAAATCTCTAATAAGATTATACTCAATAACTTAAAGAAAAATATGATAAACAGAATTTCAGCAGAATATAAACTTTTTTCAGCAAAAAAGAAATTCAGAAGACTTACAGTAATCAAATGAAAAATTTATTGCAATATTATAGTCAAAAGAATGGAGTATTGGAAAAAGAAGCTAGCTAATGTTAAGGTCTGAGAGATCAAAAATGAGCCCTTCCACAATGTTGAGATTGTAACAAAAAAGTAAGGAAACAAATTTTATATATATGGGGGTGGTAGGGTGGGTGGGGCTATGGGAAAAAATGAGAATTAAGTTGTGTCTTATACTGGTACAAATCCCCATTATGGAGTGCAAGCATGATGTGTATATTTAATGTACCAATAAAGATAATTTTAAAAAAAAATGATCCCTTCCTTCTCTGGTCAAATGCTTGTAACAAACATGCTAAAAAGTGATGCAGGCACATTTGGATGTCTATATGCAAACAATGGCAGTGAAACTTCTTAGATATAACACAACTAGTGGGTGGAAAACATTGATAAATTAGATATGAAGGTGTTTGTATTTTCCAAAACTATTAGGAAAGAAAGGATAAGTCAGACACTTGGGACTTATAGCCAGAGCACCAAAAGAACTATTATACAGCCATCAGAATATTAATAACCTAATGTAAAAGTGGGAAAAATTTGGAATAGATGTTTTGCAATAAAGGATATATAGAAGTCCAATAAGTATATGAAAAGATGTTTATTATCATTGTTAGTGAAAAATAAAACCATCATGAAATATCATCTCACATACATAAAAATGGGTATTATTACAAACAGGAAACAACTTCAAAAGCATGAAAGCATGTAGAAAACTTACACCCTCATACATTATGAGTGGAATGTAAAATGATACAATAACTTTAGAAAAAAGTTTATCAGTTTTTTAAATGTTAAAGATAAATTTATTATATGTTCCAAATTTGCTGCTCCTAAGTATGTACTCAAGAGCAAAACATATGCTCACAAAAATATTGGACAAATGATTACAGCAATAATATTCACAGTAGCCCTAACTGGCACCAAACTCAAATGTCTATCAGTTATGAATATAGTAGACAATAAAACATGGTACTTTCAGATGACTAAGATCTATTTAGCAATCAAAATAAGCAAAATACTGATATATAGTACAAGAATGAATCTTAAAACCATTATTCTAAGTCAAAGAAATCAAATGCAAAAGACCACATATTGTGCAGTATATTTATAAGAATGCACAAAACCGGCAGATTTATAATGATGAGAAGATGCTGGTATAGGGTAAGAACAGGAACGACTGGCAGCAGTTTTGTTTGAGATGATGAGGATGCTCTACAGATCTTTGTGGTGATAACAGATCTTGTTATGGTGTCTATCGGGACGTCCCCCTCAAAGCGTCCTAGGTTCACAGGAGGGACTTTGAGGAGGTGATTGGATATTGGCGCCACGGTAATTATCTGACCTGCTGTGAGGAGGTGCGATCTGGTTGGAAAAATGAGTCACTGTGGGTGTGGCCTGGAAGGATTCATCTCTTCCTCCTTCATCTCTTTGTTCCCTCTTTCTCTGCTGCCCTGCCATGAGCAGCTGGCACTCTGCCATGCTCCTATGTTGCCACGGAGGACCTTTGCCATGCCCCCAGCTGACTGGGATATGGTCCGTTATGGACTGAAAATGAGTCCTAGCAATGATTTTTTAAATCTTTATTGGTACATTAAATATACACATCATGATTGCACTCCATAATGGGGATTTGTACCGATATAAGACACAACTTAATTCTCATTTTTTCCCATAGCCCTACCCACCCTACCACCCCCCATATACATAAAATTTGTTTCTTTACTTTTTTTTTACAATCTCAACATTTTCCCCCTTCACCCTATTTTACATTGAGCATTTTCTATTTCACAATATATAACATACAATGCTAAAACTCATCTACATCTTTATTTTCTCATACCAGAGAAAAGATGAGATATGTACCTATCTGTGTCCTATTTATTTCACTTATGAGGATATCCTCAAGGTGTGTCCATTTAAGTAGAAATGATTCAAACTTATCATTTTTTATGGCAGAGTAATACTCCATTCTGTAGAAGAACCACAGCTTTTTTATCAGTTTGGAGAATCCCCAAAAAGCTAGGATTGGTGGTCCCATTGACCCAGCCATTGCCCTGCTAGGTATATACACACAAGAATTAAAAGACTCATATCACAGTGACATATGTGCACCCATGTTTATAGCAGCTCAATTTGTGATTGCTACATCTTGGAAACAACTCAAATGTCCATCAACTGGAGACTGGATAAAAAATGAAAATGATTTTTAAAAATTTTAACATGAATTGTGGGACACAATTATGCAGTAAATATGATAATTAAGCATAAAAAGATAACAACCAAACTTAAAGAGTTCCAAATTTTAATATTGGAAGTAGCACAACATTAACCCTAAAATATTGTGAAAATTAAAGAATATTTACTATAATCTCTACAGCAAACATCAAAAGCAATGAAAAGAGGGCCCACGCTATTGCAGTTGGGCCGGGGTCGGAGCCTGCCAGCCTTCAGGCCCAAGCCAGAGGAGCACCCAGGGACTAGGAGTATAACAGTGGGCATGGAGGTGGTGGCCTGGGCCATTGCAGTCATGCCAGGGTCAGAGCCTGCTGGCCTCCAGGCCCATGCCAGAAGAGTACACAGCGATTCAGGATAAAAGTGGGCAGAGCCGAGGAAGTGGAAGGCAGGGCCATCACAGCCAAGTAAGACCATAGCCTGCCTTTCTCCATGTCAACTGCAGAAGCACATCCAGGGACTCTGTACTGGTAAGTAGGTAAAATGTCAGCCAGTACCATTGCAGCTGTACAGGGGCTGTAGCCTACTGGCCTACAGGCTGACAGCACAAGCGCACCCACAGACTCTATATTGGTGAGTAGGTGGGCCTATTGGAACCTGAGGCAGTGCCATTGTAGCAGTGCAGGATCCAGAGCCTTCCTGCCTCTAAGCAGACTGGAGAAGGTGTTCTGACTGTATTGTTTGAGTGCCTCATATGGGGTGCCAGAACTAGGGATTTTTCTTTAGGTCCCAATACAGACTGTAAAGAATAACACAGGAAACACTGATATTTTAAGGGTCCTAATTAGTAGGAGGAAAGAGACTTGTAACAAACATTGCCAGAAAACAGGGCAAATACAAAGACAAAAAGCACAGCAACGACAAAAACTCAGAGATGAGAAAACACTCAAAGTCTCAGATACAAAGATCTTCACCTGAAAGTAAGACAGGGGGAAGGGAAATAGAGAATTTTGAAGGCCGGTATCCAGGGTCCTCAGAATTGCTAACCAAAGCAGATCTAGTAAAATGGAAATCAGAACTGATCTCTGAGATGAAAGCAGAGATATTGGACACAGTCAACACTATGATTAATAAAGCTAAAGAGGAAATCATAGAATTGATAGAATCCAAGATAGCAAAAGCAACGGAACCTTTTCAACACCTACAAGCAGAGGTCCAGGAAATTAAGAAAGAAAGTGAAAGTTTATGCAATAGAATGAATATGGCAAAAGACCGAATTTCAGACTTAGAAGACAGGATCTCAGCCAATGAACAGGAAAGCCATAATCTATGGGAAAAAAGCAAGGGATAATGAAAAATCAATCCAACAGCTCCTAGATAATTCAAAGAAGAATAACATAAGATTGATTGGAGTCACTGAGGAAGTAGGAGACAATGCAAAAGACATTTAAAAACTATTCACAGAGATAATGGGAGAAAACTTCACAGAAAAAGGTCAAGAATTGGACATACAAATATATGAAGCATACAGAACGCCACATGCCCGTGACATGAAAAAGTCTACACCTAGGCATATCATCATAAAAGTCCCAGATATCCAAAAATAGAATGAAATACTGAAAGCAGCCAGAGAAAAGAAAACAGTTACATTCCAAGGGAAGCCTATCAGGACCACAAAGACTTTTCAATGCAAACAGTCAATGCAAGAAGAGCCTGGAGTGAAGTCTTTCAAGTCCTAAAGGAAAACAACTTCCAACCCAGATTCATGTATCCTGCCAAACTATCCTTCAAAATTGATGGGGAAATAAGATACTTCCATGACAAACAACACCTGAAAAACTTCACAAATATGAAACTTGTGCCCCAAAACATTCTACAGAATATCTTGGAGAAAAATGAGGAAAGTTACAAATTGATGAGACCTAACTGAGTCAACCCATGGGGCTAAACAAGAAACTGATGGGAAAAGGGCAAAAGAATAACATAGCCAAGAACAGGAAAACATGGCAGCACTAAATCTGCCTATATCAGTCATAACCATTATTGTTAATGGACTCAACGCGCCAAGTAAGAGATACAGACTGGAAGAATGGATCAAGAAGCAAGATCCTACAATCTGCTGCATACAAGAAACACACCTAACTCAGAAAGAAACCCATGGACTGAAAGTAAAGAGATGCAAGACAATATTCCACATGACAGGAAACAGCAAAAAAAAAAAAAAAATCAGGAGTGGCTATCTTATTTGCAGACAGAATAGACTTCAAGCCAAAATTGATATAGAGAGATAAAGATAGACACTATCTTTTAGTACAAGGGAAAATCCAAGAGAAAGAAATAAAAATCTTAAGTATCTATGCACTGAATTCTAATGCATCCATCTGTGTAAAACAAACATTAATGGACATGAAAAACCAGATAAACTCCAATACAATAATAGTAGAGTACCTCAATACCCCACTGTTACAAAGAGACAGGTTGACTGGACAAAAAGTCAATAAGGAAATCCTTGAGCTAAACCAGAATCTTCAGCAAACGGGCATAATAGATGCCTACAGAGTATTTCACCCCACGAAGTCAGAATTTACATTCTTTTCAGCTGCTCATGGATCATTCTCCAAAATAGACCATGTGCTCATTCATAGAACAGGTTTAAGCAAATATAAAGGGATTGAAGTTATCCCTTGCATACTGTTGGAACACAGTACCCTGAAATTGGAGCTGAATAGCAAAGGAAAGCCCAGGATCTTCACAAACACATGGAAACTGAACAACACTCTGCTGACCAACCAATGGGTCACAGAAGAAATTAGAGAAGAAATTGAGCAGTTCTTACAACTAAACGATAACCCCAATACAATATATAGAAATTTATGGGGCACAGTGAAAGCAGTTCTATGAGGAAAATTCATAGTAGTAAAGGCCTACATCCAGAAAATGGAGCAAGCTCAAATAAACAATTTAATGCTCCACCTCAAGCAACTAGAAAGAGAGGAGCAAAACAAACCCAAAGCTCACACTAGACAAGAAATTATAATAATCAGGGCAGAAATTAATGCAATAGAAACCAAGAGAATGGTTCAAAAAATCAATGAATCGAAAAGTTGGTTCTTTGAGAGGATAAACAAAATTGATAGACTCTTATCCAACCTTATTAAAAAAAGAAAGAAAAAGGCTCATATCTATGCTTTTAGGAATGAGAACAGAGAAATTATTGCTGACTCAGAGGAAGTCCAGAGGATCATAAACACCTACTTTGAAAATTTATACTTTAATAAAATGGAAAATGTAGAAGAAATGGATAGATTTCTAGACATATATGAACTTCCAAAGCTTAATAAAGATGACATAGAAATGTTAAATACCCCAATACCAATCTGTGAAGTTGAAAATGTAATTAAAAACTTGCCAACAAAGAAAAGCCCTGGACCTGATGGTTTTACTACTGAATTCTATAAAACTTTTGAAGAAGAGTTTGTTCCTCTACTTCTTAAGCTCTTTAATGAAACTGAAAGGGAAGCAGTATTCCCAAATTCATTCCTAGAAGCAACCCTGATTCCAAAAGCAGAGAAAGACCCAACCAAAAAAGAGAACTACAGGCCAATATCCCTAATGAATATCTGTGCAAAAATCCCCAGTAACCATATACAACAATGTCAGGCATGGAGACTCATACCCATCAATAATCAGAACCACATACCACATACCGTGCCAGGCATGGTGGCTTATGCCTGTAATCCCAGAATTTGGGAGGCAGAGGCAGGAGGATAGCTGTGAGTTAAAGGGTGAGCTCAGGGCCAGCCTGAACTATAAAAGCGAGACCTGTCTCGAAAAAAAAAAAAAAGAAAAAGAAAAAGAAAAAAAAATACAACAAGAAAGAATACCCTCCCAGACTCATCTAGTCTTAATGAAAATCATTTGAAGTTTATAACCCAAACTATGTTCTAAATCATCTTTAATTTTCAGATATAACAAAATTTCAGGTAATTATATAGTTAACTTAATAGATATTTCTCTATAGTATAGACTTGACTTTTAATAATATTAGTTTAACGTGTTTTCATAATGTTAAAGATTGGCATGAGGTAAATGCCTGAAAATTTCTAGTTCTCTCACTAGAATTAGTCACAAAGACCAAGACCGGAATCATGACTCTTTTATTTATTTTTTTATTTTAGGTCAATTAATTAACCTCTTTAAACGTTAGAATTTTCAGTTGTAAAGTTACAACAGTTTTGAATTGGTAAAAGCACTGAGGTCGAGAGTAGCAAACTAACTGAGTCTTTACAAGCAGGCATCTTCAAGGAGAGACAGAATGCAAGTGATCCCTTTTTTGTGATAGATGCAAAATCTCACAAAGCCAATTATAAGAAAGCCATATACATTCAACTAAAAGTTTCAGCAAATTGCTAAAGGCTCAAAATGGACTAGCTGAAGAGCACAGAACATTTTCCAGAGGGACTTGCTCTAACTTCAAGACCTTGTCTTATTCTTATAAGGAATGTGGGGCAGCACAACCTGGAAGAGAGAGCAACATATGCTCCAGGAAAGAAAGAAAGCCTCACCAAAACTCCTCTTTCCTGTTTTCTCCATTTAGCGTAAGCTTGTAGAGCAAAGGAAGTGGAATTATTGTACAAGGGGCAGAGGCAAGATCCGCTGAAGTACAGGAAAGGGAACATAAAAGAACCTTTCTTACCATCTGTAAATGAACATGAACTCTTCCTGCGGAAGGTCAGTAGATGGCTCTGAGAGCGAATGTGAGAGGTAAGAGCTCTGAGGATGCTTCATTCAGAACGACAAGAACAAGAGTTGACCTAAGACAGTCAGAATCAGAACAGGAAAAATAACATTTATCCTCTATCATCAGTACTTTAACAAGCACTGAGAATATGGAGCAGCAATTCAGAGCTTAGGGAGAGAGGGAGGGAGAGAGACAATGTGAGAGAGGAAGAGAGAAAGGTATTTGCT
>PVIR01025541.1:0-24727 GCA_004026965.1 Petromus typicus | reverse complement strand
TCTCCTTGGGCATTGGCAGTGGCCTGCCTCTGTCCAGATCCTGGCCACATCCTTGTCCTTGTCTCTTTTACATGCTGTGGCTGAGATGTGTTCCCTGCTAGGCGGGGGTGGAGGCAGGACCCCAGGCAGGTCAGGCAAGGCAGTTGGCAAGGAAGGTGGTCGGTCAGGGGACCAGGCTGCTGGGTAGTAGGAATCTTCTGCTATCTTTAGATGAAGCTTTTTTCTGAACTAGAAAATGCCAAACACTGGTCCTCCTTTGTGCACTAGACTACTGTGGTCAGAATAATAAGAGTTATGCAACCCAGGGTGTGATTATCAAACCCATCTCATGGTCACATGGAGGAGCTGTGACAAGCCAAGAGGCACAGACTCCCGGAGGCAGAATTCAGAGGTTTTGCAAACTGCAAACAGTTTTCCCAATGAACTATAGTAACCCACCACCAGCAGAAGAAATGGAGTTCAACACCAAGTGTACATTGTTCCCAGAGGGTTTGTGCTGAAGCACAAGAATTTCATCTGCGTGATCTTTCACTGCCCTGCCTGCAAACTTGGCCAGCACTGAGTCCAGGGCCTCTGGGTGGACAGGAAGGTCAGTCTCTCCAGCACAAGATGTCGGGTGTAAGAAGGAACAGCCCTTGACTCCACAGGCAGTTTATTTGTGAGATCCAAGTGTCTGACTGATCCTCCCACTAGAGTGAGTACTGATGTGGAGGGGGGGGACTTGGTCAGTGGAGAGTTGAAACCCTCTCTTCAGAACAGAATCAACCTCTAGTGTTTGATCAGAACCAGCTGGGATTTGGTGAGAGTCCAGGGGAAGACAGACATGTCCAGGTGATTGACAGGCTGCCTTGGGGATGAAGAAGACCCAGGAGTCACAGTGCACAGCAGATGAGGCTCTCGACGGTGTGCACTGCATCTTGGACTGTCCCCTGGCACAAGCTGGTGTCCTCCCTCCTCCTGCCTCTCAGGTGTCAGGGGTGGCTCCCTGCTCCTCTGCCTCCCCAGTGTCCTCCTAGGGCGGTCCTCCTTGCTTATCACCCAGGGTTGCCTCGATACTAGAATGAGAGGGACTTGAACAGCCGTCCCAGCTAAGCTGTGGACAAAATGAAGCAGAAACCTAGGAAGAGGCAAGACAGAGGAAGAGTGAAGCTGTGACTCAGGACCAGAGGTGAACTTGCCTGTTTTCATTGCATCCTTTCCTTTAGAAATCCTCTCTTTGTTTCCTCACAGTCTGCTCAGTCCTTGTTTTTCGTGTGGGATCACATCTGTCTCCCACCGGATGGATCAGACAAGTACCTTTTGGCAGATTCGATACCTAAATAAAATTCAATTTCTCCCATCCAAGTACTAACCAATCCCAACCCTGCTTAACGTCTGAGATCAGACTAGATCGGGTACATTCAGGGTCGTGTGGCCACAGACAAAATTCAATTTCTCAAGTTCGTAAACAATAGAGAGAACTTTACTGTTGGACATTAAAACCACCACCAGGGTAACCACAGTAAATTGTTGGTGTGCAGTGTGTTCAAAATGTATGGTGAATGTTTGTTTTTTTAAAAAAATATTTACTGCAATAAAAGGTACTTTGCTTTAAGCTGCCCCTTGCTTTAAACACACCCATCCCATCTTCTTTGCCATTTTCTGCAGCAGCTCTGGAAGTCCTCTTTTGCTTAGTTGAGCTTTTCTGATTGCCTCAATATTCTGGATCAATTCAAAATGTGGATCATTCATGCTATTTTATTTTCTTTCCTTTCTTTCTTTCTTTCTTTTTTTTTTTTGAGACAGGGTCTCACTTTGTAGTTCAGGCTGGCCCTGAGCTGAGTAGCTCAGGCTAGCCCAAACTCAGCAACCCTCCTGCCTCTGCCTCCTGAGTGCTGGGATTACAGGTAAGAGCCACCATGCCCAGTATTGTGGTATGTAGTACCAGAGATTCAACTCTGGACCTTGTGTTTGCCAGGCAGACGCTGGAATCACTGAGCTAAATCCTCATCCCATGCTCATTTTGATTTGGAGGAAGAGCTAGAAGTTCCACGGGATAGTATCTGGCTAAATAAGGTGAGTGAAGACACACCATCGTGTTTTAAAGAAGCACTCTGGCAGTAGCCGTCATCATATTTCCACACACACCACATAAAGACACTTAGGAAAGCAGATTCTCAGAATTGTTTTGAAAAGTGGCAAGAACATGAACTATGTGTGTTTGAATCAAGTGGTTTAAGGGGGGGATTTTGAGGGCAATTCATGGCAGTATTTTTTTTCTTTTTTTACTCTGTGTAAAAAAATTAAACATTTGTCATAGTTTTCTATCACACCTCACAACTCAACCTTGAGAGCTCACTCCTGGGCTGTCCTTTGCTTGAGAACTCTGAGGAGTCCCTCTTCCTGCTGGGCTTGGTGCCAGCTCTGCTCCTACTGAGTACTCCCTGAGAATTCACTTATGGTCCTGCTCAGAAGTCACTTTTCCTTCAAAAACATTCCTATCTTTTCAAAAATAGCATTGTTGTCATTGCCACTTCACTCGCTTCATTATAGTCTTGCTATAGCTTCCCTTGAAACGATGGCATTTATCCTACTGTGCTTCTTGCTAATATTAAGCTCTATGAAAAGAAAGGGTCTGCTCCACTCCAGTGGCTGGAGTACATAGCAAGTGACAAATAAATGCTCATAGATCGAATGCCTTGAGACTTAATGGCACATTCTAAGATGTACAAAAAGAATTAGGGGTAATATTCTGGAGACTTCTATTTCAACTGTTTTTCTGGGAAACTACTGACCTATATTGTCCCTTTCCCCTAATCATAGTTATCTCCAAGAATTGCTGGTTATTGAAGAATACACAATCAGCCTCTCTTCAACTTCATAGAGACAGCATTTCCCAGTAACTCTGTCAAAAGGCAAAGTCAAACAAATTTAAAGAGACCAGTTGGTTTTTATTTGCAATTGTAGAATTCTATTTTATAGAACAATGGTTCCAACAGCTGAATGAAGTTTGGTTTTGTAAACAGAAAAGGGCTGAGCGAAGCAGAAGGAACAAAAAGGAGACTGGTTATTTCAAAATTTCTTTTCTTATAAAAGTTAAAAGCTGAGGATGCTTTCTTAGCATGCTGAGTAAACCTCCTTGTTTGGAGATTTGTCCCTGAATTTCCCCTCTTTCCCTGTCCTTCCTACACCCCTTCTGTCCTGTTGTCTTACAAAATCAGATAGACAATTCAGTTCAGGGTGTGGCCTCGCACTTAAGCACAAGTGACTACATTTTGGTTTTATCTGTTGGGCCCAGTGCAGGTGCTCAGTCTAAACCCATGGCCTCGTAAATTTTATTTTAAAACTCTCACCAGTTTTCAGTAGAGGTACTGCTAAAATTTCTAAGTGTGCAAATTGGTGATCTGTGTACCTCTCTCCCTCTCAGTGCTGAGTTAGTTACTGTGCAGCAGAAGGAATTAATATAATGCAACTGAGTTTCTATTGCGGTATTAATGTGTTTTTATCTTATAAGACCCTTGAGTCATTCTCCTACTTTTCTAAAAGTTTAAAAACCAAAGAACACTCTTTTTCTCTTGACATTCAGAGAAAGCCTAAATACACCCTCTCACTTCATCAGTGGTTTTGGAAATCACTTGGCTACACAGTAAAGTGACAGACTAACTTTGCTATGAATGACATCTCTGATGCATAGACACATTGGTAATAATTTTTTAAAAATATTATAGGGATTTGGAGGTAATATTATCTGGACCAGTCTGGTCAAATCCTCCAAGCTCTTCTAGTGGTAGACATCTGTTATCAAAGGGCCAAACACCACACCATCTTTCTACCAACAACCATGATGTTTGTTATGCAGAGAACACCATTTATTTCACTTTTTTCTTACCTCCAGTCACTTTCTCACATGCCTCACACCTCACCTTATGTCTTAACCTAATAAACTACCTTAAGCTCTGTGTTCAGTGAGGTGGATTTGAGTCTGGGAGCCTCCTGTGTTCATGCTAGGCCACCAGTGATGCTTCTCTTCTTCACTGCAGGGACAGGGACACTAGGTGGCAGCCAAAGTGGCCTACCCTGGAACCATTGTGATTTACATTAGTAAAAAATAAATCATATTGTCTTGCTAGACTTCATTTTAATTTTTCCTGAAACTGCTGGCAAATAATATAGTAATTCTGGAACATCCTCTCTTCATATGTTTCTAGAGCAGAGAGCCAATCATAAAACAAGTCAGATCTAGGTTCTAAAAATCTTTATGTTACAGGATACAGAAGATCACCAAGAAGATCAGACACCCTGACCAAGTTGGATTCATCCCAGGGATGCAAAGATAGTTCAACATACGTAAATCAATAAACATAATACACTATATAAACAGACTCAAGGAAGAACAAAACATGGTTATCACAATCGATGCAGAAAAAGTATCTGACAAAATCCAACACCTATTCATGATCAAAACTCTACAGAAAATTAGAATAGATGCTCTTTTCTCAACCTGATAAAAGCTATTTATATTAAAAAAAAATAGCCAGGATCCTACTAAATGGTGAAAAACTGAAATCTTTCATGTTAAGGTCAGAAGCAAGACAAGAATGTTTACTATCACCATTCCTGTTCAATATAGTTCTGAAGACATTAGTCACAAGAAAGAGAAATAAAGGGAATAAAAATAGGAAAGGAAGAAGTTGAACTGTCATTATTTGCTGGTGACATGATACCTTATATAGAAGATCTCAAAGACTGTATTTAATCCCTAGATTTAGTAGCATAGCTGGATACAAGGTCAACACTCAAAAATCAATACTCATTATATACGTGAATAACCGACTCACTGGAAGAAAAATTGGGGAAACAATTCTGTTCATAATAGCATCCAAAAAATTAAATATCTAGGAATCAATATAACAAAGGAGGGAAAAGACCTCTTCTTTGAAAACTACAGCACTCTGAAAAGCATGATCAAAGAGGGTATCAGAAAATGGAAAGACATCCCTTGTTCCTGGGTAGAAAGAATAAACTTTGTCAAAATGGCCATATACCTCAAACTCTGATATAGATTCAATGTAATCCCATTTGAAATCCCAACAGTATATTTCACAGAACTAGATAAAATAATCCAAAAATTCATCTGGAATCAGAAGAGACCGAGAATAGCAAAAGCAATTCTAGCCAACAATGACATGACAGAGGTGTCGTAATCCCCTACTTGAAACTATTCTACAAAGCTGCTGTGATAAAAACAGTACGGTACTGGCAAAGAAACAGACTCAAGGGTCAGTGGAACAGATAAGAAGATTCAGTAACAATTCCAGATATTAAGCTACCTCGTATTTGACAGTGGAGCCAAATACCCTCACTGGAGGAAAGATAACCTTTTTAATAGATGGTACTGGAAAAAGTTTTGACCCCCCAAAGATTAAACTGGACCTACATCTTTCACCATCCTCTAAATTGAAATTGAAGTGGATTAAAGAGCTAAAAGTTAAAACAGAAACATTAAACCTGCAGGAAGATAGATTAGGTATGACTCTTGGAGACAATGGCATACAGAAAGACTTTATGAACAAGATCTCAGTATCATGAGAATAAGAACAAAAAATCAGCTACTTGGATCTCATTAAAAAGCTTCTGCACAACAAGAGAAACCATCAACAGAGCAAAAAGACAACCTATAATGTGAAAAAACATTTTACTAGCAATTCCACAGAAAAAAGTTGACTAGATTATATAAAGAACTTTTAAAAAATCAAATTATCCAAATTTAAAGATTCAATTCAAAAATGTGTCATCTGAAATGGAGACATTTTTCAGAAGAAGAAGTAAAAGCAGCGAAGAAACATATGAAGAAATGTTCAACATTTGAAAGATGCAGATGAAAACAACACTGAATTTCATCTCACTACAAAAAGAATGGCTGCTATCATTAAATTAACCAATGACAAATGCCTGACTGGGCTGTGGGGAGAAGGTAACCCTTCTCTACTGTTAGTGGGAATGTAGACCAGTGTAACCACTGTGGAGATCAGTATGGAAATTCCTCAAAAAACTAGCATTAGAGGTCCCATTTGACCCTGCTATTTTCCTGCTGGATATATTCAGGAAAGAATTAAAAGCACTGAGCCAGGAATTTAGCTGCTATGCAAGCACAAGGTCCTGAGTTCAATCCCCAGTAACCACATACAACAAGGCCAGGTGTGATGATTCATGCCCACCAGCAATCAGTACCACATACCACAGTGTTGGGTGTGGTGGCTCATGCTTGTAATCCCAGCACTCAGGAGGCAGAGGCAGGAAGATTGCTGTGAGTTTGAGGCTCACCTGGGCTACACAGTGAGCTCAGGTTCAACCTGAACTACAAAGCAAGACCTTGTCTCAAAAAAAAAAAAAAAATTAAAAGCATCATAGCACAGTGAATGTGCCCACATGTTTCTAGAAGCACAGTTTATAATAGCAAAATCTTGAAACAGCCCAAATGCTCATCAACTGAAGGCTACATAAATGGTTTTTTTAAAAAAATGAAATGGAGTATTACTCAGCCATAAAGAATAAATTAGAGACATTTAGAGCTAAGTGAATGCACCTTGAGACCATATTCATAAGTGAAATACATGGGACACAGATATGTAAATACCATTTCATTTCTCCAATGTGAGAAACTGAAGGTGTAAATGAGGTCCAAGTGTATGATAGATATTGTGAAATAGGTAGAAAATGTTAAAAGAGAAAGGGGAACTGGGGCAGGAACAGGGGAAAAAAAAGAAGAGAAAGAAAAAAATTTGATGGTAAAAAGGAAAAAATGGAAACGAAGCTTATGTAGATGGGGTTCGGGGGTTGAAGGGAAGGCAGAGGAATGAGAAAAAATAAGACTCAAGATACATCACATATAGGTACAAATTCTCAGTGATGAATGTGATCTTAATGTATACCTAAAATATACCAAAAAACTCAATTTAAAAAAGTATGTTTAGTTTCACAGTAAAACACACTTATTCAGAATTATTGAAATAGCACCAAAATGCAGGACTCAGAAAGTGTAAGCACCACACATTTCAGAGATAATGATTATGTTTGCTTTTCCTTCTAGGTCCTTTTATGCTGAGGAATAAACAGGGAATATTCCCTAAACTAACCACTAAGCAGGGAATATCCGGTGTTAGGAAACAAGCTTTTGGGAACTGTAAGGATGAATTCCTTTCTGTTCATTCAACAGAACTACTTCCCTTCCCACCACTGTAAACCTGGCTTTTTTTTGAGACAGGGACTCACTTTGTAATTCAGGCTGGCCCTGAGCTCAGCTTCAAATTCACATCACAGCAATCTTTCTGCCTCTGCCTCCTGAGTGCTGGGATTACAGGCATGAGCCACCACGCCCGGCACTGTGGTATGTGGTACTAGTTGCTGCTGGGCGTGAGTCTCCACATCAAGTATTGTATGTGGTTATAGGGGATCAAATCTGGGCCCTTGCGCTTGGTGAGACAGGCACTGGAACCACTGAGCTAAATCCCCAGCCCAAACCTCGCTTTCATCTGCCCCACAATTCTTTGAGAAGCTGCCTGTGTTCTTGCAGGAAAATTGCCCTTTTATTGTGTGAGCTTTTTTTTTTTTAATTATCTTTATTGGTACATTAAATATACACATCATGATTGCACTCCATAATGGGGATTTGTACCAGTATAAGACACAACTTAATTCTCATTTTTCCCCATAGCCCCACCCACCCTACCACCCCCCCATATATATAAAATTTGTTTCCTTACTTTTTTGTTACAATCTCAACATTGTATTGTGTGAGCTTTCATCATGGAGGGGATTGATCACCTAGGTGATTTTGCTGTCATATCTATAGTGATGGTGGAGTTTCTTTGGTGAGCTCACTGTGGCAAGGAACAGAGAACCATCCCAGCCCTCTGGTGTCCCCTGGATTCTTAGCCACCTCGCACAGCGCTCCTTGCTGTCTGCTCTGTGAGGCCACAGCTCATGTGGCTCAGCTCAGCACATGGTATTGGACAGTACCCAAATGTCCCCATCTCCTCCGAAACTGTCAGATCCCTTAGTCAGGGCTACCTGGCACCTCACACAGCCCCTGAGCAGGGCCAGTGTTTACTACATGTTTGACTCTTGATAGCCGCATAGATTGTTATTGTGAATGAAAATGAAGCAACCAAGGCTAAGGCTTTTGGAGTGGAACTGAGAAGTCTGGAGAGGAATGTGCCCCACTGCTTTGCGTTAAAGCACAGAATGTCCCAGGAGCCAGCGTGAACCATTGAAGTCAGTGTCCTCTGGTTATCAGTCGGTGCCTCTCAGTTGGACAGTCCTTGTTAACTACCAATCAGAATGGGATCTGGATTTCGGCCCAACCAATCAGTTGGCTCCGAGTCAGCCAGATGGCCTCCAAAAACAACTATGTAGTTTGTCCTGTCAAAATCTTTTGCATTTGTTGCATGGGTCGCTGCTCAGGTTGCCCTAGAACTGCAATTCTTCGTTTACCAGATAAATGCTATTTCTTTTGACCTCAGTGTCAATCCCCTTTAAAAAGTTAACATTATCTACTTGATGATTTATTCAGTTGCCCTCTGTCCTGCCCTCTTGTGGCCATTTCCTTTACCACTAGAAGCTGGAACCAGCTGAAGGTTGATGGTGCCAAGCATCTGGTGCACAGGAAGAAAACAAGCTGTGGAAAAAAGCAACTTGATCTGCCACACAGGAAAGAGTGGTGAGCTAGAGGGCAGGAGGGCCAGGTTCTGGTCCCAGCTTGGTTACTAATTCACTTGTCCATTCATTCACGCATCCAACAACACACCTCAACATGAGTCTGAAACAGCATGTTTGGGCACTGTCCCAAGTCCACAGTGGAAAAGAGGAAAGACAGTGTCCTACTTCTTATGTAACTCACTTTCCTGAGAAGAGACAGACAGACAGACAGATAGACAGACATAAAAGAAAACATCTCAGAGAGAATGGGGGATATGGTGGTAGTGAAAGTTTTGGTGTTCAGAGAGAACATCTTTGAACATGGACATTATGACTCAGATGTGAATGATAAAAGGAGCCAGTCCTTCCAGGGTCAGGGGAGGAACATTCCAGGAAGAACAGCCAGCACAGTCTTCCAGTGGAAATGGACTCGGTCCTTCGGGGACAGAAGGACTGGCGTGGCTGGTACAGAGAGAGGAAGGAGGAAATGGCTGTGGAGAGCTGGGTTATATTTTGCTTTGATAACTTTGGATTGATTTTCAAGTATGGTGGGAAGTGATTGGAGGGTTTTAGGAAAGGCCATGATCAGATCACTTAGAGTGCTCTGGGTAGATTATAGGAATTACAGAGGGACCCTCTGAAAAATCACTGCAATGGTGCTGGGGACAGGAATGGTGCCTTGGACTAGGTAATGGTCATGGAACTGGAGAGAGGTGGGTGAGCTTGGAATTGCTCTGGAGATCAAGTGGACAGGACTTGCTGGTTAATCGAATAAGGAAGATGAAAGGGGAGGCACAGACTGACTCAGAGCTTTAAAGGTTCAATAATCTATAGACACTAGAGCTCATCATTAAAACCAGAAAACCCAAAGGAGGAGAAAGTTTGGGAGCAAAACTCAAGTTCTTTATGGAGAAGTTATGTTTGAGTTGTCTAGGTGATGTCCAAGTGCAAATTTTAAGAAGGTAGTCGACATTCATGGCAAGTTTTTTTTGGGGGGAGTTAGGGCTGAAGGTAGAGATTAGGGAGCCATCAGAATATAGATAGTTTTCAGAGAAATGCAGCTGAAGGAGTCATCAAAGGAAGAGAACACCAAAAGGGAAGAAAAGGAGCCCAGGACACGTCCTTGGGGCTTTAGCGATGGAGCAGAGGAAGGCGACAGGAAGAAGAGGAGGTAGCAGCCTTCACAAAGCCTGTGAACGAAGCATCTCAAAAAGGAGAGAATGATCAGCTTTTGCAGAGAAGTCAAAAAATAGAAGTACAGAGAAATGACCCCAGATTTAGCAACCAGTGGATCATTGTTGACCCTGACGGCAGCAATCTCTGAGGAATAGTAGGAGCCCGACCAGAGTGCACAGAAGAGAGGAAGAGGAGATAGCCACACACTCGGAAGCTAAAGGAAAGTAGTGGAATTAGCAGTGGAAAGGAGATCAGGAGGTTAAGAGAGTAGAGGAGACATTGAGTGTTTACGAGAGGGAGGCAGAGATGGTGAAGATGGCAAGAGCCATGGGTTTGGAGCCTCCTGGCTTTCACGGGGGGTGAGGGTTCTGTGTCCATAGAGCTAAGGCAGGAGGCAGACAGCAGGCACCAGACACAGGAGGCCATGTAGACCTGTGCTAAGAAGTGGCAGGAGTCTGTGTGACGGCGCTCACAATGCTTATCTCCATGAGATGCACTGAGACAGAGATGTGGGGGGACCCAGTCTGCTCCGGTCTGAACACATCCATTCAGCTGACCACGCCTGCTTCAGCATCTGCCTGATCCCCAAGGGATGCAGTGGGGGCAGGGCAGGGCTCCACCTGGGACTGACCGGAAGGAGAGCCTGGGTAGAGGACAGCCTCCCAGGAGCCAGCTTGCGCTTCCTAAATCTTACCGCCTCTAATTGAGGCCACACCCTGGAAGCCCGGATAGTGACTATTCTCACTAGAGAGATGGAAACATCAAGGGACAGGGAAAGGGAGGCATTCATACAACTTTTCTCAAGTGATGAAATGAGAATTTAAATTCTGATCCCAATGTAGGCATTTAAACATTATGTTCTGGAAAGGAGAGAAAAGATGGGAAGGGGTGAGCTAGGAGAGGGGGCTGAGGTCCTCGTTCTCGGCTTACAGACTTGCCCGCTTTCTGGCGGGGTAAGGTAACATTGAATGTTCACTAGTTCCTAAGAAACACTGAAAGTCAAGTGTGCTGCAGCAGGCCTGGAAAGTAGTGATCCAGGTTTCTTGACAAAGGCCATCAGAAAGTAGAAGAATGGGACCCAAAACTCAGTTCACAGTTCAAAACTTCTTTGCACCAAATTCCGGGAGCTGGGACATCTGCAACCAGTTAGCAGTGTCCTGGTTGAATCCTTAGTCAAGTTGTTGTGGTCTTAAGCTTTTCCAGTTGTTTGCCAGGAAGCAGTCTTTGTCCGGTTGTGCAATCCTGTATGAAGCAAGGTCAGTTCTTGCTCAGAGGGCCTGCAGGGTCCCCTCCACCCCTCCCCACGTGGACAACATTCAGCCTCTTTCAGTGCAGAGACAGCAGAGTTCTGTTTTGTTTTTCTTCATTTGCTAGGATAATAAATAAATTGGCTCCTACACTGGACCAGGATCAGGGAGCCAAGGCATTTCCAGGCTTTCTTACTGACCTGGGGGAGCAGGAACATTTCCTGACATTTCTGCAAAAGCTTTGGCTTTCAGGCATCATCCTCAGGAACCCAGGAGTCCAACGACACGTTGGGTTGCGCTGTGGTTTGATATAGCAGAATTCTTTTTTGGTTCCAAGTCTTTTACACATTTATTTTTGGCCAATGCCGAAGGTGTCCATAGGAGATAGGAGCCTGCCAGAGGATCTCTAGGGCCCCTGTGTGATTGGATATTCTGTAATTTCTGTTTGCTGATCCTCTGGACTTCAACTTCTTTTATGCAAGCCCAGCTGAGAATGGAGGAGCTAAAGGAAGCTTGCTAACACAGAGCAGAGAGAGCAGTGCATAGGGGACAATGGACCCTGTAATATAGGGGCTGGCTCCAGGCCAGGGGACAGATAGATCCAGGCTCTTGAGTCTCTGTTCTATTCTCCTGCAGGTAGAGAGCTGCAGCCTCCACGTGCTCGATGTAGATTTGGGCACCAGCCCTGACAGGAGCAGCCTGACATGTCTGGAAGCCATGCATGGCCTCAAGAGAGAAGGGAGACATGGGGCATGGTGGCAACACACCTGTGATCCTAGAACTTGGGAGGCTGAGGCAGGAGAATTGCCATGAGTTTGAGACCTTGTCTCATGGGGTGGTGGGGGGAGCAGCAGGAGGAAGATGGGGACCTGCCTTTCTTTCTCCCTTCTACCCTCTAACACACTTTGATAGTGAGATGCAGCATTCGAATAAGTGTTGGGGAGGTGGGTATCACCAGTGTCTGAGCACTCCATATGCACTGTATTTACATCCAGTATCTCTCTGAAGCCAATGATGACCTTTTCCCAGAGTATCACAGCCACGTCCTGGAGAGTACAACAGGTACACAGAGGCTGGTGTCTTTCTGAGTGTGGGACAGTGAGTGGCCACACCGGGGCTCCTCCTAGACTTCAGGACACCAAGACTCACATTTTCCTGGGTCAGATGCATCCTGGTCACTTCCATAGCTGATATTTTGCACCCATGACCGTCTGTGGTTCTCTCGACCCAGTGAGGTTCTTCCGCTCAGGCTGCAACATGCCTGAATTTTTTTTTTTGAGACAGGGTCTCGCTTTGTAGTTCAGGCTGGCCCTGAGCTCAGCCTCAAACTCACATCACAGTAATCCTCCTGCCTCTGCCTCCCAAGTGCTGGGATTATAGGCATGAGCCACCACGCCGGGCACTGTGGTATGTGGTACTGGTTGCTGCTGGGCGTGAGTCTCCACACCCAGTATTGTTGTATGTGGTTACCAGGGGATTGAACCCAGGCCCTTGTACTTGCAATACAGGCGCTGGAACCACTGAGCTAAATCCCTGGTCCACAACATGCCTGAATTTGACTCTGAGGACTTAGGTCTTCAGCCTCATTTTCCCAAGAAAATCCATCAGTTTTACTTGTCCATCTGTTTTTCACTTTGCACAGTAACACCTTGGTTCATGAATGCTTTTTTTTTTTTGCGGACTATTCTGTCCACTAACAAAAGTGTTTTGCGAAATTTTCCTTCCATTTGCAAACTTTGCATCAGGCAACAGACATCCTGCAGCCATCTTCCCCACACAGACACAAACGCAGTCATCTTCTCCCAACTCGTAAATCATGAAGTTCATTAAAAGAAGAGCCACTGTATTAGATTTTCTCTTTTTCACACCTTGGACCATTTGCTGTAGTTAGAGTTCTGCTTGCTTACATAGGAACTGAAAGTGCTAGAGCTGTCTCAGCCTAAAGGCTTCCTAGTTAATTACTTTGATAATACCAGATCCTGGGAGCCAACAGCAAATATTCTGACTTCACAGAACCCGACTAAGGGGCCGGGGTGCCAGGCTCCACCATCCATTTCAGTGTTTGGTCCAGATAAGGATCACCAAGTGAGGTCTCACTTGCCTGAGGCTGTCCTGCTCACTGCTCCTCCACCACCCTGAGGCCTCTTCTGTGCTCCTGGGCCTGTCCACACCACCTGTCTGTGACACATTACATGGCGGCGGGCACAGCCTTTGGTGGGGCAGCTGCTCATAAGGTTGAATACTAGGAGGGATGTGGACTCACACCTTGAAGCTTCAGCTTCTAGCACAGGGCCTGGCACCATGTAGGAGCTCTTAAAAGTGCTTGCTGTATAAATGAGGGCATGAAAGGATCTTGGAGTAAACAGATCAGAGATGCGAGCAGACTTGGGGCTATTTCTGTGTTCCGAGCGGGGCCTTGGAGATGGCACAGGAGCTCAGTCTGTCTGTGTCTGGAGACATATGAGGCTGAATATGAACCTGGCATTTGGAAGTACAAATGTTCAGTTTTAGAAAAAGGTCTATTGGGCCAGAGATTTAGCTCAGTGATTCTGGTACCTGCCTAGCAAACACAAGGATCCAGGTTCGATCACTGGTACCATAGTGCCAGGTGTGGTGGCTCACGCCTGTAATCCCAGCACTTGAGAGGCAGAGGCAAGAGGATTGCCCTGAGTTCAAGGCTGGCCTGGGCTACAAAGTGAGTTCAAAGCCAGCCTGAACTACAAAGTGAGACCCTGTCCCAAAAAACTATGAAAGGAAGAAAGAAAGAAAGAGAGAGAGAGAGAGAGAGATGAGAAAAGAAAAATAAAAGAAAGAAGTCTGTTCTATGTATGATGTCACAATACCATCCCGAGTATTAAACCCTCTGGGGCTGAAGCCCCAGCTATCATTTTGTGGCTGTCACTGGATCATAGTGTCTTCGCTGTTCATGATTCCAGCTGCCTATTTGTCTCCCCTGAAGAGATGCTGGTTTTGTCTCTGAGGAATAAAGAAATCATTCTGTCCACAGGAGCATGGTTCTCTGGGTGTTTCTGATGCCCTGCTGGACAGAAAGCACTTTTATTTCTCTCTTGGATGGGTCCACTAGAGGAGGGGCATACCCATGGTCTTCAGTTGTGACATTCAGCTGGCAAAGCCTGTTTGGGGTGGACACACCAGTTTCTCAGTAAAGTAGCATTACTTTTAAGGGAAAGAAGAGAGGATGAAGGAGGAAAAAGCTTATGTGAAGAACGTTAACTCTGGCGCGTGAGCCATCTGGAGCCCTGTGTTGCTCCAGATCACTGACACTGTGGGGCTCACGTTCGATTCCCCTCCTTCGACCTCTGTGTGCTGCTGGCGTCCACATCTGTCCATCCAGCCTCCTCCACGTCAGTGCCACTCCTTCTGCTCTTCTTTTCTCCCTGGCCTTTGGCTCAGGCCACTGTGTGATGTGATGGGAACAGGTACAAGTGTCACTAAGCTTCCAATTCCTGTGGAAGGAGAAACACTGAGATTGAAAGGATTTTCTAAGTTGAGCTGATGATTCTGAGACTTACTGACATCTTCCTACCTCAAAGTTTGTCCTCAAAAATCAACTTCTAAAAAATTTGCCAAATACTTACTAGACACTTTCCAGATAGAAGAAAAATATGCTATACGATAGAGTTTGTTACTGTAGCTCCTTCTTCCTGTGAATTGTCACTCGACTGCCTGTAGCCCACGTAATGAACCTTCTCTCACCTGGAGTGGATGGTAGCTGACAGGCTTTCCTCACAGAAAGTGGTCACAACCATCAACCAGACCGACTCCTGAAGGTCTAGCAATTCTGTAACCTCTCCTGAAGAGCCCTGGGCAACTCTGTCCTGCCCCCATAGGGCTACAGGGGTCTCTTTATGTACCCCCATGGCTCTGGCCATCTCCACAGTAGAAAAAGACATAGAACAGGGACTCTCAGTACTTTAGGTGGCAGCTCAGTGGTGTAGTGGGCCACTCTGGGTACCTGAAGGCCACCAGGAGACCCTGGTCTCTAGCATAGAACTTATTCATCCGACATAGCCAGGGAGGGTCCTTCTAATTTAGCTGTCAAGAGCTCTCAGGTAGAGGCAACCTACAAACCTTTTGCCCTTAACAATCAAATCTCTTCTTTTCTCACTCCATTCTGTTTCTTTGAACTGAGCTACTTTAATATAGCTAGAAAAAACAATTTAGAAAAATAGTCAAATTTTTAAAAGAGCAAAATACGTAAAAGAAATGGATTTGTTTCAGCAAATCTGCTTCAATAGTGTTGGGAGCAATTCTACAAAATTTTGGGGGAAGATTATTTCACAATTAACTTTCTTTCTTCCTTCTTTCTGGGGATCAAACTCACAACCTTCTATTTTCAAGGCACAAGGTGGCACCACTAGCTAAATCTTCAGCTCTCACAATTAGATCATGATTAGGCCTCATTTTCCCACCTGTTGACTGGCTATGGAATGTTGAGACAAAACTCCATTTTCACCTCCCGTCACAGCTAACACCTCAGTGGTCCAATGATGCTATGATGCTCCAGGGAAGGATCACACCAGCTGAAGGCAGCTGGGGAGGAACCAAATCTTCATCTGCATAGTTCCACATTGTTCTAAGTTATGCTTGCTGCAGTCTTCTGAGTATCTGTTACATTTGCTACTCTGTAAATCCAAAATAAAGGTGTGATAAGTCCAGCTCTTTCATCTTTGCTATCCAGAATAGTACTGATCAGGCCCAAAGCTCGTTGTCTTTTCTAAGTCTTATTTTTCTATCTTTTCTGTTTAATTAATTAATTCACCTTGTGCTGTCATGGCTTGAAGGAGACTAGGACTTACTGCAGAAGTTCTAGTGATATTCCCTTTCCCCATTCTCTACATAGTAGGAAAATTTTCAGTTGTGAAAAAACCTATGATTTTGTTAGAAGCGCCAAGGTAGGGCTCAAATGAAGAAAGGCTATTGGGCTTGAATAAGATTTTGCCCCATGGCCCAAGGAATAGGTAATACATACATTCTTTGCTTTGGCCTCTCCCCCCCCCCCCCCGCTACAATGTGCTCTGATTTGGTCATTAGGTTGTCATGGTAACTGTTCCAGATTGAGAATCACTTCTTTGAGATTTGCCTTAATTTATTCAAAGAAACCCAAGTAGAAAACCCAGAGGTCTGGGGTTCACCCTCCCCCACCCCTCTCTGCCTTTTGTTAACCCACTGAGGACCAGGAGAGGCTGCTGCCTCCAACCTGAGAAAAGCAGTTAGATTTCCCAGGACCCCAAATCAAGCAGCGTCATTTGAAAGGCTGTCCATGGCCTACTTAGGGAAAAAAGATATTTTGTGAGGATGTGTGTGGGTGAGCCAATGAGCCCCAGAGGGACTCAATTTGGAATGGAGGAAAAAAAATAAAGGAAAAATATCAACTAAAAACAAAAACTGCAAACAATAGTACAAAAGGACCACTGTCTCAGTGCACAGAGGGAGGCAAGGCCAGCCCTCCCAGGTCACTATACCAGGCCTCCAAAGCATCTACCTTGGGCAGGAAGGAAGCTCACCTCTGCTCCAGGAGCTGTGTGGACCTAGAAAAGAGTCCATAAGATGATGACCACATTAGGACATCCTGCAGAGAGAGACTTGGTGTCCACAGGTGTAGTTTAGAAATCTACAGGAGTAGATGAGTGGAGAGTACTTTCTGCTTGTCTAGGAACCCCAAGGATAGACTACAAAACAGACAGTTTCAAGTGCCATAGAGAGCATCCTACCTGGAATTTCACAACTTAAATGCTAATCAGATTCACTAACCAGGAAACTACCAGAGCTTCAGGCCTCAGTGGCATCTGCAGACACAACTGTAGGGTTAACTATCAGGAGGCTGTGCCACAGCGGCACCTGCTCCTAACATCCACGCTTCCTGTGCATCCCAAAAGTTGGGTGGACAGTGGTGCTTAAGGTCGCTTCTCTTCTGAGCATCTGTGATCTTATGGAGATCCAGAGCTAAACCGCGTTAGGGACAAAACATGCTGTGAATAGTCACTGGATGAACAGCTGAAAAAGGAAGACAGCCAGGCGTAGGAGCGCATTCTAATAATCCCAGCGATCAGGAGGTCCAGGAAGGAGGATCATAAATTCAAGGCCAGCTGGGACAACTTAGCAAGACTATATTTCAAAATAAAAACTAGAAGGTGGGGAGAAAGAAAAAATAAAAGGAGGAGAACAAGCTAGAGAAGAGAGGAGAAGAAGGAGGAGGAGATGAAGAAGGAGAAGTAGGAGTAGAAGGAGAAGAAGAAGGAGAAGGAGGAGGAGAAGGAGAAGGAGAAAAAGGAGAAGGAAGAGGAGAAGAAGAAGAAAAGGGGAGGAAAAGGAGGAAAGGGCAAGTTTTAGAGACTGAGCACATCCATTAGGTAGGTTACCAGACTCTTCTTGGATCCCCGAGAATAAGGGAAGAGCCAGCTTGTAGTTTCCCATCCATGACAGATGTTTTAGCCAATTAGGGATGTCCTACTTTGTTCTATTGCACCTTTGTTGTCCTGAGTCCTGACAGATTGTTATTATTTACATGAAGAAGCTGGGTCTAAGTCTTGCAACAGCTCAGGATAGGAGGCTTCTTCTGTTAATGTTTGTGGAGAGTCCAGGGCTGTGAGCCAAGACAGGAGGCCCCCAGGTCCACTAGCTATGGCAGCTCCTCTGCCCAGATCCCAGCTGGATCCTTCTTCTTACCACCCTGACATCCTGTGGGTGGGACGTGGTCCCTCGTATGGGGAAGCCAGGACCCCAGGCAGAGTAGGCAGGGCACTCAGCAAGGAAGATAGGGAGGGGACTACAATGGCCCTCAGATCCTACCCAGCTCTGCTCACATCTGCAGTGATTGAAGGCCACTGGGCTCTTTACCTCTCACTCCTCCAGCTGCACCCGGGCCTCCGGGAAGCACCAAGACTTGCTGGATCTTATTTCTTTTCCGTGTGTGGCCTCACCCTGGGGAAGGAGCCACAGTGACCAAGTGTGAGGAAGGAGGAAGAAGGGCACGTGGAGGGCTGGGGGAGGCATTTCTGCTCTGCAGCTGGCCTCACAGATCCGCAGGAGACCATCCTGGAAGAAGGATGTCTGCTGTTGTCTTCAGTGAAGCTGTTTATCTCACTCAGAAAATGCAAACATGGGTTCTCTTTTCTGAACAAGGCTACTTCTGGTGGAAATAAGAGCTGTGACCATCATGCTAAGTGAAATAAATCAGACACCAATGGATAAATAGCCTGTGGTTTCTCTTATGTGAGAAACTCAGAGTATAAATAATTTAAAGAGCAAAAAACAAAGTTAGACAATAGGAAACCAAAAGGTAGTCCTTTTGCAAATGGGAAGGGAGTTTAGAGATGGTCAGAGAGGGGAAGGGAACGGTGGAGGGGAGGTATACAGAACTAAGATTTGTCAAGCAGACACACCAGTTCCCCGTGATGAAGGTATTGTCTTGCAAACATGCACTAATAATAAAAATGGAATGTGTGACCCAGTGTGTGATTATCAAACCCATCTCATGGTCACATGGAGAAGTTGTGAGCAAGCCAAGAGGCACAGACTCCCTGAGGCAGAATTTGGAGGTTTTGTAAATTGCAGTTTTCCCGATGAACTATAGTAACCCACCACCAGCAGAAGAAATGGAGTTCAACACCAAATGCACATCGTTCCCAGAGGGCTGGTTCTGAAGCACAAGAATTTCATCTGCATGATTTTTCACTGCCCTGCCTGGAAACTTGGCCAGCACTGAGTCCAGGGCCTCTGGGTGGACAGGAAGGTCAGTCTCTCCAGCACAAGATGTCGGGTGTAAGAAGGAACAGCCCTTGACTCCACAGGCAGTTTATTTGTGAGATCCAAGTGTCTGACTGCTCCTCCCACTAGAGTGAGTACTGATGTGGGGGGGGGGACTTGGTCAGTGGAGAGTTGAAACCCTCTCTCCAGAACAGAATCAACCTCTAGTGTTTGATCAGAACCAGCTGGGATTGGGTGAGAGTCCAGGGGAAGACAGACATGTCCAGGTGCTTGACAGGCTGCCTTGGGGATGAAGAAGACCCAGGAGTCACAGTGCACAGCAGATGTGGTTCTCAGACGGTGTGCACAGCATCCTGGACTGTCCCCTGGCACAAGCTGGTGTCCTCCCTCCTCCTGCCTCTCAGGTGTCAGGGGTGGCTCCCTGCTCCTCTGCCTTCCCTGTGTCCTCCGTAGTGCCACCGCGGTTCCTGGAGTACAGTAGGTTCTTTCCAGAGATTCTTTCCAGGTTCTTGTTCTGAACAAAGAATTTGACAAGACATGGGCAAAAAGTAGCAAGGTCGTACATTTACTACAGGCAGGAAAAGAAGGATGAGTTGCAGAGTGAGAAGTGGCCACTGAACAGAGAGCCTCGGGCAGACATCAGATCCAGGCTGTCCTATTAAAAATCTGCTTGATCCCGTGCCTAGAGAATTGAAGACGGCACTTTCTGGTTCATCCCAGATGGAGGGCTTGGCAACTCTTCTGCGCATGTGTCTTGGACTCTGATTGACAGGTGACACCCCTTTACCCAGACAACTGGCCACTCCCTACTCCCCTGCCTCTCTAGGGCTGCCTTCCTTGTTCATTACCCACTGTTGCCTGGATACCAAGGACAAGAAAAAAGTGAAGAGGCTGCTCCAGCTGAACTATGAGTAAAATGAAGAAGACACTTTGGAAAAGGAGAGGCAAGGGACAGTAGGGCTATGACAGGGCTATGACTCCAGGACAGAGCAGAGTTTGCTTATTGACTCTGCACCCCTTCCCATGGGAACCCTCTCTTTCTCCATGTTGTAACAGTCCCTGTGACTCGGGTAGGACCTCATTTCAGTCTTCACCCCAGGTCTGGACACTTAAGAGTATTCCTGTCAGGACAACTTGCATCCAAACCCATCATCCTCCCTGGAGGTCTGCTCTGTCACTCTGGAAATCTTCAATTTGTCTTCAATGGGTCACTTGCTTTAAAGACCATGGAAACCCCCTTTCAGGGAGTATCTTGACAACACCTTTCAGGTAAGAGCTTTTTAGGCAATGAAACAATGTATGGAGAGATATCCATAACCTGAGGCATGGCTGCCAGTTACCAGACAGCTACAGACAGAGAAGAGATGGAACGTGTGCAGCGTGGCAATGGACAGTCACTCAGGACTTGAGCTGGAAGAGCAGGACACCAGGGTGTGGTTTGACCCAGTCGGGAGTTTGAGACCCAGGAACCCGTTAGCTCCTCTAAACCCAGTTTTTGTATATCTTGCATTGATTATATCCCCGTCCTCTGGGTTGCACCCTGAATTTCTCTTTCAGTTTGCCAAAGGAGCAATGATGTATCACTTACAAGTTTTCCAGATTCATTACGTACCTATTTATTATGGCTTGTAGTCGAGATGTCTCCCCAAAGCCTCATGCAGTCATAGGTGGGCTTTTCAGAGGTGACTGAAGGTAGGGTATATAATGCTGCAATTAAGGGCGTGTGAGTATTAAATTAATCCACTGATTGATTTGGCATATGTCTGATTGTGTATAACAGGAAGGCCCACCCTGGGTGTGGATGGCACCACCCAAAGGGTGGATAGCTTGGCAAGAGAGAAGGCAGGCTGGCTCCTTCTTTACTTTGTTGCTTTGCTGCCTTCTGCCTGCCATGGAATATTTCTCCTCTCAAGTGCCCTTCTGCCACACCCCTCTGCCTTGTAACCAGCCAACTATGTACTGAAATCTCTACAAGCTGTGAGCTAAATCAGCTTTTCCCAGTTTGTGTGGCTCATTTACCCCTAAATACTCATCATTTCATGGATTTCAGTCACACAATTTTAAACCCAGGGACCCATGCAAAAGGGTCAGTAACCACCTTTCAGCAACAACGCTGTTCCTCTGCCTTCCAGGCTGGCTGTGGTTAGTGAAGTCCTAGATATGACGACGCCAGCATGACCCTGCCATAGTTCTCACCTTGGCCATTGAAGGCCTTTTCCTGACATAAAGCAAGCTACCCATCAGGGGTCAGGTGGGAAGGAGAAGTACACTGTGCAGAAACACACTGTGCATGGGCAGAAAGTCAGCTCGGGACCCTGCCTGCCATTACGAAGAGAAATGATCGAGATCTCACCCTCAGTCAGTCTGGGACTTAGCTTCCAGAGGTTGTGCAGCGTTGTTAGGGGAGTTCATGGCAACCTGGGCCTCTGTCATGGGAACTTTGTGAAGATGGTATACGTGGGGCTTGCCATGCTATGCAGTAGTTGGAAGCAACTTGAACTTTGCCCAGCTTGAACCAATTTCTTTCATCCCTGACCTTGAGCCATGGTCTGGGACAACTTGGTCTCTCCATCGGTCCTGGAGCAGGAGTTCAAGAGGGTTTAGCTCAAAGCTCAGTATTTATTGCTTGAAGTGATTTAAACATTGTTTCATCCAAAGCCTTTGCTGGGGCCTTGGAACAGATTACAAAGGAAGGTTTTCTTTCTTCAGTTGATTTCTTAGGAAATTACCTCCAGCTCTGCCAAAGCCACAGACGCTACCGGGCCTCACTGGTTGCCTTTGTACAAGAGATATTTAGGTAATCTGGGTTCCACTCCCATTTCCTGAGGAGGAAGCAGAAAATCTGGGAAAGAGACACAGCCTGCCCCTGGCCCTTGGCTTCCCTGATGGAGAGATGCCAATCTCTGGCTCCAGGAACGAGGCCTGGGCCTGTGCACGGACCCACAGCTTACTGCTGACACATCTCTGCTTCCCACGGGGCATCTCCATCAGGGGAGGCCGTGGTCACACTTTCCAGGTGCTTTGCTTTCTCCTTTGTTTTATCATCTTTCTCCTCTTTGTCTTCCTTCCATCTATTTACCCATAAATCCAGTTCCCATCCAAAAAATGAAAGAAAGAAAAGAAAGGGAAGAAAGGAGAAAAGAAACCAGCTAGAAAGTAGAATTTAGAAGACTAGTAATACTCCATTAATATACTCTCAGCAACAAACCAAATCAGCTATGATATAAACTTCTTTAAAAGTTCTTCATTTATTTTGAGACAAAATTCTCATTTTATAGTCCAGGCTGGCATCAAACTTGAGATCCTCCTGCCTCAGCTCCGAGTGATAGAACTATAGGCTTCTACCACCTTGCCCAGCTTGAACCAATTTCTTTCACAACACAGGTCTGAGTCTCCTCACAGGATCGCACACAGGGTCACAGCGTAGCCTGGGACACTAAAGCAGACAGTTCACACATCCCTATCTGTCTGCACTCTGAGAAAGGCAGGATGACAGTGACTTCTAAATGTCTTTCCCAGGCCACAAACATCTTGAGGCAGGAATGGTTTCCTTTCTTGAGTACAGAGCTCCAGACATAATGATTTAAACTTTTATCATTTTAAATTATTTATTGCAATTAAAAATAAAACACGCTATGTTTGCAAAAGTCTTGCTGACAGCAGCCTCTGTCTGAAATTCAGGCCCCTTCTTGCAGGAACAGAGTCACCATCCAGCTGGAAGCTGGGTGGCTTGCCTGCCTCTGATCACATGTGATTGTCCTCAGCAGTGACAATGAACAACAAGGTGGGCAGACTACATGATACCTGTGGGACTCTCTGAGGTGGGCCTGGGAAACAGTCCCAACTGAGGATATGCAAGGGAAAAGGTCCACGAGAGTCTCACTGATAAAAGGCAGAGGGACCTAACTCTCCTCAGAGAATGCAGATTAGAATAACAGAGATCAATGGATCCCTGTTGGGCTGGCTAATGGAGGAAGTGAGTAAGGCCAAGCTGAAGAGCGGGCTGCGGGGTACAAGAAGCCTCCTGAATTGCTGCGGATGAGTACAGTGCAGTCATTCTGGAGAGAACCAGGATTTAGTGAAATTATACCACCCTGAGACCCAGCACTCCCTCCTCTAGCGAGTCTCAAAGCTCCATCCTCACAGGCCCAGAGAGGTTGTGCAGCGTTGTTAGGGGAGTTCATGGCAACCTGGGCCTCTGTCATGGGAACTTTGGGAAGATGGTGTACGTGGGGCTTGCCATGCTATGCAGTAGTTGGAAGCAAAAGATTAGTAACCTGTAATTATGTGGCTATACCTTAAAAATATAGTGCTGTAGGGTGGAAGATTTACCTCAGTGATTCTGGCATCCACCTTGCAACTGCAAGGTCCCAAGTTTGATTCTTGGTAACCACATACCACAATCCCAGGTGTAGTGGCTCACGCCTGTAATCCCAGCACTCAGGGGGGAGGCAGAGGCACAGCGATTACTGTGAGTATGAGACTTGCCTAGGCTACATAGTGAGCTTAGGGCCAGCCTGAACTACAAGAGTGAGAACTTGTTTATAACTAATTAACTGAATATATATAGTGCTGTAGTGGTACACACCTGTAATACCAGAACTTGGGAGGCTGAGGCAGGAGGATCATGGCCATCCTGAGTTACAAAGTGAGTTCTTGGTTAGCCTGGGCCACATAGTGAAATCTTGTCTCAAAACAAACAAAACAAAGTAGGTATAATGCTAAATTCCTATAACCCCAAGATTCTGGGAAGCTGAGGTGGGAGGAAACTTAACAACTCAGGGACAGCAAATCTTCAAAACAAAACAAAACACTAAAGATATGACTCAGGGCAAATGGCCTAGGTTCCATCTATCTCTGGTATTCAAAACAAACAAGCAAAAACACAGCTGATAAAAAAACCACAGTGTTCAGTTGAAAAAGTTAGAACCTGAGTAAGTCAGAAACCATACTATTTGTATAAGTAAAGCCTGTATGGAACAAACAAAATATGTGTTATGAGAATACAGAAAGCCCCAGTGTAAGCACATTAGAATGTTTACTTATCTGGGCAACAGGGAGTGGGTGAAAATTGGAACTGGGAATACCGCGGTTTCGTTTTGTCCCGTTTCCCATTCTTTCCCTCCCTCCTGTCCTCACCAGCCTCCCGAGGCTCAGGTGATCTTCCTGGGCCTTTCTCTGGCGTCTTTTTCTTCTCTATTTTTTCTACTTCTCCTCTTTAATTTTCTTCCCTTAGGATAAATTGCTCTACTGAGCTCTTTACTGTATATAATTTTCTGATTTATCTTACCTTTTGTTGCATGACTATAGATCTTGTACATGGGTTAAAGTGTCAGATTATCAGCTGTCACAGTTTGCCATTGTCCAATCTGTGCCACTGAAAGTTGGAGTCAGGACAAAAGAGAACAAGTAAAAGGAAAGCTTGTGTGGACCAGTGATGACAATTTTCCATGAACTGGAAATGGCAAGGAATAAAGTTTGCCATAAGGCAAAGCTCCAGGAAGAAATCCAGGCCTGCTGGCCCTTGATTTCATTCTTGTGAGACTCATTTCATGTTATTGACCTCTGGAACTGGAAGATGATATTTTTTGGTTTTTTGGTACAAGTAATCCAATTTTGTGGATTTGCAAAGCTGACACTGGAATCACTGAGCTAAATCCCTAGCCCTGGCAGATGATATTTTTAAAAAATATATTCTAGGGGGCCGGGGAGTTAGCTCAGTGGTTCCGGCGCCTGTCTTGCAAGCGCAAGGGCCCGGGTTCGATTCCCCAGTAACCACATAACAATACTGGGTGTGGAGACCCACACCCAGCAGCAACCAGTACCACATACCACAGTGCCGGGCGTGGTGGCTCACGCCTGTCATCCCAGCACTCGGGAGGCAGAGGCAGGAGGAT
>PVIR01025540.1:0-24909 GCA_004026965.1 Petromus typicus | reverse complement strand
ATTATGGAGCAAATACAAAGTAGCAATGCATAGGGGTAAAAACAGAAGAGGTGGGCTGGAGCATTTCCTGGGACAGGCCTTGAAGTTCTTCCTGATTGTATCCCAGTGTTTGTTTACGGATCTGTTTGCAAGATTCAGTAACTCAAAACTTAGCAAGATGTCTGGGGAACATCCTGTGAACTGGTGATAAGGAAACTCAAGAGTTCTGCATAACTGGTAAACAGCTACCTTTTCCCCTACACTATCCCAGAAATTTCTGTGAACCATGATAATCTAATCATCCTGAATTAAAATATTAAATTATTTTGGAAGGTACTACATCTTGGAATCACTTTTTTAGGAAACTGTACTGAAGTTTAAAAGTTTTACTTAGTCTTTAATTTTCATTAAATCTAGCTTAGTGTGGGCCGGGGAGTTAGCTCAGTGGTTCCGGCGCCTGTCTTACAAGCACAAGGACCCAGGTTCAATCCTCGGTAACCACATACCATACTGAGCGTGGAGACTCACGCCTAGCAGCAGCCAGTACCACATACCACAGTGCCGGGCGTGGTGGCTCACGCCTGTAATCCCAGCACTCGGGAGACAGGCAGGAGGATTGCTGAGATGTGAGTTTGAGGCTGAGCTGAGTGCCAGCCTGAACCACAAAGCGAGACCCTGTCTCAAAAAACCTTAAAAAAAAAAAAAAAAAATTTAGCTTAGTGTTTTATAAATTAAATGAAAGCTAAATAAAATAAATTGTTTTTTTTTTTCCCAACAACAATTCATGGTCATTTGCAAGTATTCCTTGCCTCAGGAAGTATAAACACCTGTAGTATTTTGCATAAGTGCTGAATTTGGAAAATTTATTATTGAGAATGAAATGGTGTGATTTTGTAACAAAGGTAACAAAAATCACTATGGTAATTACACTATATTGTTTAGAAATTCCAAAGATTTAATGAGATTAAATAATGTTCCAGATAATTCATATTTGAAAGAGTATTATAATAACACAAGGCAATTACTTGTGGGAACATAGTGAGGATCTGTACTACTTTAACTGAGTACTACTACTTTAGCTTTACTTTAACTGAGTAAAATGTAATGAGATGTAATTAATAAAGAGTTTTGCCTTTAAAAAAAAAATGCCATGGGCCCGGGGATATAGCTCAGTGGTTCCGGTGGCTGTCTTGCAAGCGCAAAGACCCGGGTTTGATCCCCAGTAACCACATACAATACTGGGCATGGAGACTCTCGCCCAGCAGCAACCAGTACCACACACCACAGTGCCAGGCGTGGTGGCTCACTCCTGTAATCCCAGCACTCGGGATGCAGAGGCAGGAGGATTGCTGTGATATGAGTTGGAGGCTGAGCTCAGGGCCAGCCTGAACTACAAAGCGAGACCCTGTCTCAAAAATATAAAAAAAAGAAAGAAAAAAAAATGCCATGAAGTTTTCTCTGATGAAAATTATATGAAACCCTTAAATTCAGCTAACATCAGCTGAACTGTCCTGGTAATAGAACCTTTGAGGTCAGACATGTTTGCCTGCCAGACCAGATTATTTCAATATGTAAAACTCACCTGTGGCCTTAATTGAGTTGAACATAATAAAGAGTAAATTATTCATTATTACACAAGTAACTATCAGCTTTCTTATCTGGAGGTTAGAAGATTATTGCATTGTCCTTGGTAACTGGGAAACTGTACCCTTTTTTAATTTTCACACTTTTTATTCTGATTTAATATATCTTTCACCAGATGCCATTACAGCCTCAGCCTTAAAATGGTGATATATTCAATTCTTTTGTCTCCAAAATTACCGTCTATACTCATTAAATTTAACCCACTGTGTCATTCTTATATGTCCTCAAAACCATTTACTTAACCACCTTTCCTGCCATTTCTACTTACTTCAAACGTAGTTATTGGTACTTTTGTTAGCTAAGTTTTTAACCTTAAACCTTTTCTTAATATCCAACCATATTATGTCCAGAATGCTCACTTTACCCCCAGAAATTAAAACTCCATCACTTTGTTTGTTCTTGAAACTCTAACTTGTGTCCTTCCCGATCTCACACAAAAAAAGATGAAAGTGGCCTATGTTTACCTACTCTAAACTAATAATTTACAACCAGCACGTGTATTATGTACTTAGTTCCCAGCAGGTTCTGCACACATGCACACACATACATACACAGACAAATGTAAATAGACCAACCTCTTTCCATGCATGGCCATGCACACCTGTAATCCCAGCACTCTGGAGTCTAATAAATTAGCACTGTTGAGTTCAAGGCCAGCCTAAGCTATACAGTAAACTCAAGGACAGCGTGAACTGCATAGTGAGATCCTGTCTCAAAAACCAAAGCAAGGGCCAGGGATTTTGCTTAGTGGTTCTGGCACCTGTCTCATAGTGCAAGGTCCTAAGTTCAATCCCCAATACAAAAAACAAAACAAAAAAACTTTGTGAGATTAACAATAACTGAGATGCCAGAACAATATTTTACCAACTAATGGGTATGTGAGTCAGTAAGGTGAGAAAAATTGAAATAAAAGAGTACACAGTAGTCCCCTATTGGCCATGGTTTCACTTACTATTTCAATTACCCACACTCAATTGCAGTCTGGAAATATTAGATAGAAATTTTCAAAAATAAACAAAACTTCATAATTGGGGCCGGGGAGTTAGCTCAGTGGTTCCGGCGCCTGTCTTGCAGGCGCAAGGACCCGGGTTCGATTCCCGGTGGCCACATAGCAATGCTGGGTGTGGAGACCCACACCCGGCAGCAACCAGTACCACATACCACAGTGCCGGGCGTGGTGGCTCACGCCTGTGATCCCAGCACTCGGGAGGCGGAGGCAGGAGGATTGTGATGTGAGTTGGAGGCTGAGCTCAGGGCCAGCCTGAACCACAAAGCGAGACCCTGTCTCAAAAAAACCTAAAAAAAAAAAAAAAAACTTCATAAGTTTTAAATTTCCACACCATTATAAGTGATAAAAGTCTCATACCACCTGGCTCTCTCCTACCTGGAATAGGAACTGTTACTTTTTCAAATATATCCACACTGTATACGCTACTTACCTATTAGTCTCTTACTATAAAAAAGAAAACCTTCGTATTATATAGTATTGGGTTCCCTATGGGGTCTTGTAATATATCTCTTATAGATAAGAGGAAATTTCTGTATATTGGGGAAAAGAAAATAAGTAACAGGAGACCAGGTTGAGTTTGGTATATTCTCAAGTATTAGAGAAACAGTAAATAATTTTTAGCTTAACCTTATGTGCAGTTGGTTTAAAAAATGAATTAAAGAAGAAAGAATTATAATTAAAGAGCTCAAAGAATTCCTAGATTTAACATGATAACTTAATTAAATAAGCTCAAAAAGGTTAAATTTTTTTTTTAAGCTGGCAATAGTGTAAATAAGGCCAGGATTCTGTGCACCACTTTCCACTTGATTAGAAGAAACCAGTAAGTAATTTATAATTATAGATTTATTCCATTGTACATAATGCAACAGCCTATAATTTTTATAATATTTTTCAGTTTTCTAACCATATCAGTATTTTTTCCATCTGAATGTTTCAGTGTTACTTTAATTTCTAAATTATTGGGGACAGAATTTTGGCAGTCTTTGAATTAGTCCACTAGAGGTCACTGTTTTCTCACAGACTCTCGGAGTTGTTTTTTGTTTTGTCTTTGGTTTTTTTGTTTATTTTAATATTTGCTAAGGATCAGAATTCTAGAATTCGCTATTTGAAAAGGGTTGTTTAGTTGTTTATATATGTATAATAGAAATATAACACGTAAAAGATCTGTGTTCATAGATGATGGAAGATACAATGTTCAGAATCAGTCTGGTTTTTAAAAGGAAAATATGACTTATTTTAAATGGTATCATTTAGTAGTCAGTGCAGATATTTTTATTAGTACTAAGTAAAATTTCATTGTACTAAGTAAAAATACTACTATAATAGCAAATTAATAAATTTTAAAAGCAAAAAATTTAATTAAATAATTAGATGTCTTATTGCAGTTAACTTCTAAACAGTTTGACCACTGTCATAAATGCATTTTACACTATGGTCTGATATGTGATTATAACTGGAAAAAAAGTTGTTAATTGAAGCACCTGTGTTATTTTCCATTGTATTGCTTTCGTAAAATGCTGGTGGCAACTCCCGTAATCTGCAGTTTGAAGGACAGCTTTGTTAAATGTAGCTCAGGTTTTTAGTTGTTTTGAAAGAGCTTCTTGGGCTGGGGATTTAGCTCAGTGGTTCTGGCGCCTGTCTTGCAAGCGCAAGGACCCGGGTTCGTTCCATGGTAACCACATACCCTACTGGGCGTGGAGACTCACTCCCAGCAGCAATCAGTACCACATACCACAGTGTCGGGTGTGGTGGCTCACGCCTGTAATCCCAGCACGCGGGAGGCAGAGGCAGGAGGATTGCTGTTTTGTGAGTTGGAGGCTGAGCTCAGGGCCAGCCTGAACCACAAAGCGAGACCCTGTCTCAAAAAACCTTAAAAAAAAAAAAGAGCTTCTTATCAGCATAAGACTACACTCAGTCTCCAAAAGTAGACAGTTGCGGGCTGAAGATTTAGCTCAGTGGTTCTGGAGCCTGTCTTGCAAGTGCAGAGTCCCAAGTTCGATCCCCAGAACCAAAAATAAAGTAAGATAAAAGTAGACAGCTACATTTAGCCTTTTAGTTCCTTTTAGTTCTAATACTTAACAGTTCTGAATCAGTTTTGTCTTTAGTCACTGCTATTGTATTGAAACTTTTTTAGATAAGGAAATGTCTTATTTATAAATGAATTTATATTATCTTATAAAAAATTCTGGTTTAATAATTTAGAATAAAAAGTTACTGTTGTAATAATTTGAATTATTTAAAGTTTTTAAATTATGAAGAAAAGTCAGGGATATTTTAGATTATATACTAAGCAATCTGAAATGGATCTTTTTGGGAACACTCTGGTCTTACACTTTTTGGAAATAAAATAATGAATTTGATCTTTCATTATTGTTAACAGTAGTATAAATTTACTTCCCAGATTTTAGAACACTAAAACCTAGTAACATTCCTTAAAATTTATGACATTGTACTATATTATATTTGTTATCTAATCAATACAATACAAGACAGATGTATAAGTGACTAAAGGGCAATTTAGGTAAATTAATAAGACTAGGACCATACTTTGATCAAGGCTTTGGAGTCGAAAGGCCTTGATATTTTAGTCCTTCAAGATCTGGAAAGATATCAGCAATGTATCTTTAAAGAAACAGAGAGCATCAGTACTTTTCACAGAATGTCTCTTGGTATCCTGTTAGAGACAGAGTATTGACCTAGAATGGTTTAGGCCGTAATGCAGTGTGATATTTCTCATCTTGTGAGTTAGGATTTTTTTACCCATGTAGTGGCCAGCAATAGACCACAGAACAGTTATGATGCTCTTAGGCTGTGTGTTGACTAGATAGTTATATGTTTCCATTTGTAAATCCTCTTTGATTAAATGTGGGCTCTGAAAAGTCTTTGAAGAAGGGAAGTTTCTTGAATTGTGAGCCAGAAGCTGAGAAGGAAGGACAAATGTTGACAAGCAGATGTGATTTTAAAGACCAAATTGGAGTGAATGGTTAATGCTGACAGAGCTAAAAGCGCCATCATGTGGTCCAGAGTTAGGGGATTTTCACACATCAATTCTTGGCAATAAGTGTAGTATATAATCTCAGAGGTGCGGAAGCCAAAAACCTCTACAGAACTAACTTATATCCTCTTTCAGAACAGCCACCTCAGTTGCTCAGTATGCAGAATAAAAGCTTTCTGAGACAGGTTTTTGGTGGTTTTTTTTTTTTTTTTTTTTTTGAGATGGGGTCTCACCTTGCTCTTCAGGCTGGCCCTGAGCTCAGCCTCAAACTCACAGCAATCCTCCTGCCTCTGCCTCCCGAGTGCTGGGATTACAGGCATGAGCCACCACGCCTGGCACACATGTGGTATGTATGATACTGATTGCTGGTGGGTGAGTCTCTACGCCCAGTATTGTTGTATGTAGTTACCAGGGATTGAACCCAGGCCCTTGTGCTTGCAAGACAGGTGCTGGAACCACAGAGCTAAATCCCTGGCCCCTGAGACATATTTTAACATGTCTCAAAATATTATTTGAAAAGTTCCCACCGTGGGAGCATTCTAGTCTGCTGCTTCAATACCACATACACAGACTGCACCAAAAAATGTATACACAGTTCAGGAAAATAAAAACGTGTGTAAATTTAATACTAAATTTATTGAGACATCATGAAATTAATAAAAGTTACCTTTGCCCTTTGCAATCACAAGTGGTGCTCAAAGTGGTGGCCATGTGCTTCCAGACATTTATTAGTATGCAGACTGTCACATGGTTCACCTTGGTCCTGAGATTGCTGTGCAGCTTTTTCAATTTCTCTTAAGGGCTGGCAGTGTGATGTGTTCTGTGTGACATATTACATCCTCTAGCATCTGCCATACAAGGGTAACACCATCTGTTGAAAAAACATCATATTCTATTCCTGAAGTGTGTATACTTTTTTTCAGAAGTTTCTATATATGTATACACATACATATGTGTGAATACATACATATTTCAAGTTTCAGATTTACTGAAATCTGAAATGTATATATACATACATATTTCAATTTTTAGATTTACTTTGCTAAAATTAAAGCTAATCATTTTATTTATGTCTTGGTGAAAATAAAATGAAACATTTGTAGAAATATTGTAAAGATATTCTTTAACTGGGATGGCTACTTGTTTTTGTTTTTTAAATTGAGCTCTGAGAACTGGATCCAGGGCAATTTGAATTGTGAAAAAAGAATGGAAGATACTTAAAGTAATTTTAACAAAAAGAATTTGAATTTTATCCAAGAAAGTACAGAAAAGGAAGCAAAAGTGCTTTGTAACAAACTGAGGTTTTACATTGAACCTTTCATCTAATTCCTGAGTAAATTCGAATCTAGTTTATTTTAGTACCTAGTACTATTGTTCATTTTATAAATTGGCAAGCAGAAGTAGTGGCAGCCATAAACAGTTACTATCCAGAAACAATGTTGAGTATAGTTTTCTTTGCCTAAAATCAGAAAAATAAAGGAGAGAAAATAGTTTGTAAAGTACATAGAATTCCTATGAAAGAGATTAGGCAAAGGTGGTATCCTCACAATTTTTTGGAGTTGTATTTTTTCTGACATAGCAGCATGCTATGAAAAGATTGAAGACTTGGAAATCTAGGCTAAGTTTGAAACTAGATTTATTACTTGTTAGCTATGTGATCTTAGGAAGTCAGTTAACCTTTCAGAATTTCAGTTTCCTTACCTATAGAAAATAAAGTTGTAAGTAGTGTGAAGAAAAAAATAATATATAAGCCACTAGGAATACAGTTTAGAAAGTTGAAAAAGTGTGGGAGATAGTTGCACAACAGTATAATTTGCTTCAAGTAAATGCACTGAATTATACCCTTTAAAAATGCATGAAATGATAAATTTAATGTTATATACTACCACAACTTGAAAAATTTTTATTTACATAATTTTGGGACTGTAAATTGAACCCATAGCCTGATGTGTGTATGTATGTATGTGTGTGTGTATGTATATATATACTAGGTACACACTCTGCCACTGAGCTACATAAGCTTCTGGCCCTCTTAGCACATTTAAAAAAAAAAAAACCCACATAGCATGTAATAGGCACTTATATATGTTCATTTTTCTCTTACCTTTAGAAACTAGATTTTCTTTTAATTTTCAAAATATGACATGCCTGGTGCAATGGTGTCTGTCAGTGGGCCTAGCAGAAGCAGGATTGCTTGAGTTCAGGAGTTCAAAGCCAGCCTA
Source organism: Petromus typicus (assembly GCA_004026965.1). Taxonomy (NCBI): domain Eukaryota; kingdom Metazoa; phylum Chordata; class Mammalia; order Rodentia; family Petromuridae; genus Petromus; species Petromus typicus. The sequence continues at coordinate 17,060 of PVIR01025540.1, read as the reverse complement.
GGCAACATAGTGAGATTCCTACCTCAAAGAAAGAGAATTGAGTGGTATAGCTGGGGATTTCTCATAAAACTATCTTAAACTGTGTTCCATACAATAACGTTTACATTTTGATTACCTCTTGATTAGCAATACTTAGATCTCATTCTTATTTCTGCTTTCAAGATCTTGAAATAAGAACTTCCCGTTTGTGACCACAACCTCCATCTCGTCTGCAACAATCAGTCTGTTTTTAACCTCATTTTGACCTTCTGTGTACCCCAACTTTGTTTTTCTGGGTTGGCAGACCCTTATTATTATTTGATTTCTTAAGTTCTGTCAGCTGTTACAGTTTTGTCCTCCTAAGACAGTCCTAGGTGGTTTCTCCTTTAACCTTTTGTCCTGTCTGCCTTCACAAGCTCGTTATCTTTTTTTTTTTTAACCTTTTGTGTTTAGTTTGCTAAACATTATTGAGGGGAGTTCTCAAATAATATCGGTAAGCTATGTTATTTAGTGTAGTCCTCACAGCTTCCCTAAGGAAATATATTATTTAATAAGGGGTGGAACTGAGATCAAAAAAGTGTAGTGATAGGAAAGGACGTTTGGCTTGCATAGGTAGATTTAAGGGGTGCCAGACATCTTTGACACCAAAACCTACACTCTGCATCCTTGTTCACAGTTGTTTGTTCACATCTTCTCTCCATTTCTTATTGCCTGCCTGATACATCCAGATCTTTTCTGCTCTCAAATGTTGAACTCAAGCTATAATAAATAATTTAAGCTACTAATTTATTGAGATAATTGAGAACATCCAGCAGCATCTCTTTCAACATTATTTTCTCCGTATGTACTCTCACTTCTCTATCTCCGCATTACTACTACAGGATATTCCTCTTTGTCAGTGGTTATATTCTCTCTCCAGGACCTTGCCTTATGACTTACTCTTCCTCTGTTGAGGTTTCCTTTCATACTGATTCTCTTCCCTTAAAAAAAAAAACCTGGGCCAGGGATGTAGCTCAGTGGCACAACGCCTTCCTCAAATCACAAGGTCCTGAGTTTGTTGGTTGGTAAGGGTGGAGGATGAGGGGAGCAACTGAAAAATATCTGTTAGATTTACTGATCGGTAATTGGTGATCTTAGCAAGAGCCAGCTCAGAGGAGTAATGGGTGTAGATTCCAGGAGGCAGAGAGGTGATGACTGAATGAAAGATAAGGAATTGAAAATGATGAGTTCAGAGTTCCTTAACGAAAGCTTACTTACGAAAAGGGCTGCTGGGCTATATGATTGAAGGACACAGTTGGGGTTTTGTTTGTTTTTAAAGAAATAGACTAGATTTAAGCATGATAACATTTTTTTTTTTTTTTTAAAGGCAGGGCAGGGGGACAATATGAGGCCAAAACCTCAGAACAAAATTCATAGGGTTAGCTTCAGATGCCTTTATATACAAATTGACATCTTTCAGCTAGACATATTTTTAGAACAGTTTAGGTTCATTGTAAAACTGAGCAGAAGGTAGAAAGAATCCTCACAGATCCTCCTCTACAAACTTAGAGGACCAGCTGGAATGATTCCTCTCTCAAACTTGTCTTGATTGGCGCAGCCAGTTTTTCCATCTCAAATTTCCCGTAGCAGCGTCTCTCATGGAACTTAACAGATGTTCTCTTGAATTATTTGGTGCAACAGTGTTGGCTTTTTTCTGTTATTAACAGAAGTTTATTTAACAGATGTTTCATATGAAAATAGACACAACCTAATTTTTAAATTGCAGTTCAACAGGCCCTTGGAGAGATGTGAATTTTGCTGTTGAATAGCCATTATTTGTACTTGTTTCAAGGCTTCTAACATGATGATACTCTTTCCTAGTATTACTTTCACAGATACCATCGCACCTATGACTGGGACTAGTCATAGGTAGTTGCTATGACTAGAATTTTAGTGAGTGGAAAGCAGTAGAACTAAGAGGATAATTGGAATTTATGGGAAAAGATCTGCCTGGCTAAGAGCCAAAGGCAGAATGAAAAATAAATCGCTTTGAAGCAATTCACTGCTCATTAGCTTTAATTTTGTAAATGTAGTCCTGGGGATTCTTGAGCTGCAGAGCAGTCTCTCAAGCGAGGATGGCAAATACTGGCTTCATCCCATACGCCTCCTGATAACATGGTACTAAGAAGGAATATAATGGGGAAAATGCCTTAATCAGATAGCGGTGCCTTCCACACAACTAAGGAGATTATGGGAGTGGCACATTGCCTACTGCACTAAGAACGCACTCTGGAGAATATTGATAAGAGCGTATTCCTCACATGCCTCCTCTCTTTGAACAAAAGATGAATATGTTGTCTATATAATGGTTTGATTACTAATGCTATCATATTTAATACTTGTGACTGGCCTTTTGTGCAGCAGTCCTTGAAATGTAACAACTGAAGGGAAGTCTTTCAGTCTTATCTAATTTGACTCTTTAATTGAAAGTTTTTGCATTTTCACAAAGTAAACTCTTATGTTGGGCCTTAAATGAGATTTACATACACAGTGCTTTACCATCTCTGTAGTGTCAGGCCCATATAAGAGTGTGTGTGTGTGTGTGTGTGTGTGAGATGGAGTGCAATCATGATGCGTATATATGTATCAATAAAGATTTAAAAAAAAAAGTGTGTGTGTGTGTACTGGTGCTTGAACTGAGGGGACAGTAAGCTACATCTTTGATATTTTAAAAAATTTTTAATTTGAAATACAGTCTCTCTAAGACACCCAAGCTGGCCTTCAAGTTAGGATCTTCCTGCCTCAGTCTCCTGAATAGATGGGATTTTAAGTGGCACCACCATATCTGGCCCTTATATTTCTTACTGTTTATTTTGTTCTGCAGTCTTTAGAAGATACTTTTTGGGAAGCTGGCACTACAGCTAACTGGAAAAATGTTTACCTGGCATGCATGATGTCCTGACCTCAATCCCCCAGTAGCAGGCATTTTCTGAGTCACTTCAGAAGGATTTTTCCTGTCCTGATGGATTCATTTGCTACTGGTTCCTTTTTATATCTGACATGTGTGTGTATGTGTTAACATTTGGAAAAATATTCCTCCATGTTTATTATCATGATGGCTGAATGAAATTTCTGGTATTGTATGGCCAAAGTGTTCCTGGAGTTCAATAAACTGCTCAATCTATACTTGCAGTATCATCACAGTATACATACTATAAGTGTTTAAATTTTTTAAAAATTTATTATAGTAAGTCACATTGCCAGTAGTCTCTCTCAAAATACTCCTCCTTGATTTAATTATACTTATCCCATCATTCTTGCCACTTTCTGACGCAGTTCTAGAAGCCGTCTTTGGGGAACAGGTGATAAAAATAACAGTAATGCTGCTGCTGAGGGTCCAAGGGAAGAGCAGCCTTATAAAATGATATGTGTCCTCATCTACTTTATTCACTAGATCTGGTAATATGTGACCTCTGGCTCTTCCCCAAACAGAAAATGATCAAGAAAGGTGTATGTTTTGAATTGATTTGGGACACTGAGGCAGCTGTAATAGTGCAGCTGAAGATATCCAGGAAAGAGGACTTTTAAAACTGCTTCTAAGAATGACAAGAACAATGGAAGAAGTGTGTTCAAAGCAAGGGAATAGTGTCATGAGGGGAATTAAGGACAATGTGTCTTACTTAATGAATTGGGGGGGGTACTTAATGGATTTTTTTTAACATTTAAACATTTGCCATATTCTTGATCATACTTCATACTTCACATTTGTAGTACAGTGTAATTGCTTTTTCAAAAATTAAGGGGGCTGGGGTTTAGCTGAGTGGTTCCGGCACTTGCCTTGCAAGCACAAGGGCCCGGGTTTGATGCCCCGTAACCACATACAACAATGTGGGCCATGGTGACTCACGCCCGCCAGGAATAGTACCCATACCACAGTGCCGGGTGTGGTGGTCTTTTAGTCCCAGCACCCAGGAGGCAGAGGCAGGAGGATTGCTGAGTTCTGGGCTGAGTTTAGGACCAGCCTGTACTACAAAGTGAGACCCTGTATCAACTGGAAAAAAAAATTAAGGGACTTATTAACTGTATAAGAGTATTATACTGTAAGGCTCATAAGGCATATAAGGCTATAATATCAGTATTTTACTAGGCTCAAGGAGCTTGTAGCCTAGTAAGTTAACAGACTTAAACATATGAAAAGTAAACCATTTAGATAATGTAGGCCATGAAGAAATACATGATTATTAATTATAAAGACAGTAATGATTCTTGATTTACAGAGAAGAGAGTGATTTGCTTTTGTCCAGCTTAATCAAGGAAAACTATTGAGTGTGTGACACTTAGTTCTGAAAAATGAATAAATTTTACATGAAAAATTATGATAGACTTTATTGATGAGTTTCATAGTACTTAGTCCTTTATTCTTCTTCTTAAGGAAAATATCCTTATTTGAACTATTCTGTTTTAATTATATTTTCTGCCTAATATAATAAATACTATAATAAATATTATCCTGTAATATACTACACTATACTATAATATAATATATTTAGTATAATAAATCCTATAAGTATTTAGAAGCATTTAACCTGTCAGTTGCCTTCAGCTTTCCATTTCTATGTTTTTGTCACAGAGAAACTGACTTTCAGCTGCTAAAGGAAGGACAAAGGTATGGTTGAACCAGTATCTCTTACCTTCTGTATGGTATCATGTAAATATGAACGTTAGTGTCCTAGGTGATGTGAGCGCCTAGCCTTTTTGTGCTGATGCATTGTAAGTGTCCTAGCTCACAGAAGGAAATATTTGATGTGCTCAGCTTTTTCTTTTGTGATTATAAAATGATATATTTGATCTGTATGATTTATCATACAGCTGTGCCTACTGTGGAAGTCTAATTGAACCTGTTGAAATATGACCCAAACACAGTCTCCATCTCAGACACTGTGTTTCTTTGTTAGTTAGATTGTGCCAATTACATTTGTTGAAAGGTTTTTGTGATCTTATTTTATAGGATTTTAAGACATTAATAAAAACCTGATTTTTTTTCTAAATGCTCCCCATAGTACTGCTTGCTATCTATATTAGATACTTATTGGCTATCTAATAAAAGACCCCTTTAACTCTCAGAATAAGTTTAATTATTAGTCACTACTTTAGATACATAGTATTGAGCCACAAGTAACACATTTGTTTGTGTACATCTCTTTAATTATAGCTTTTGCCTAGTATAGGAAAAGTGAAATTGCGTTAAATTTATCAGAGAAAATATGAAATACATGAAAGTTGAATTGTTCTAATTTTTTAAATTGCACTTATTGGGCCGGGGATTTAGCTCAGTGGTTCCGGCGCCTGTCTTGCAAGCGCAAAGGCCTGGGTTCAATCCCTGATCACCATGTACCTTACTGGGTGTGGAGACTCAGGCCCAGCAGCAATCAGTACCACATACCACAGTGCCAGGTGTGGTGGCTCACGCCTGTAATCCCAGCACTCAGGAGGCAGAGGCAGGAGGATTGCTGTGATGTGAGTTTGAGGCTGAGCTCAGGGCCAGCCTGAACCACAAAAGTGAAACCCTGTCTCAAAAAATAAATAAATAAAATTAAAAAAAAATAAATTGCACTTCTTTTTCTTTTTATCTGATAGTCCCTCTTTGAAGACTAAAAAAAGAACTAAAAAAGAAAATGGTACCTAGTACTGAAAAAGTGTGTCATTCTTTTCTCCATTCATATCTACAACCTTCCTTTCAGCTGTTTTCCCTCTTTTTATCTTACATTTCCCATAACATGTTTCTTGGTAGAGAACTTTCTCATCCTAGTGTTTTAAAGGTTTGATATGTGTGTTTGTATGAGAGCTACTGCTTGCCTGTCCTGCATTTGTCTCAGATTAAATTGCCAAAGCTACTGTTTGCCTTCATTCTTTCATGATTCCTAATCTTATTCAGATCTAACCCTAAAATTGAAAAACATAGCCAAGGGACAGTTGTTATCTTTTATTGTTATAATTCTGTTGGAACTCTCAAAAAGTGTCAAATTCAAATGCCTTTGATTGCAAAATGTTAGCTTACCAACTTTATTTTCTGTTACGACTTTCTTTTGTTTTTCTTTCTATGGCATTTTCTATGTGAAGCTCAACCAGGATTGGAAAATATTTACCCATGTGCCTTCTGCTTTTAAACTCTAGAGTTCCTGTAATATGTTTTTTGAGAAAGCAGTAATGAAATTTTCAAAAGATAAGCTTTTTAAAAATGTTTATGTAAAGCAATCACAAAAACAGTAGAAAAAAACTAAAATAACTCAGTAGGATAGAATTATTAGAGTTTTGGTGTTCTTATTTTGCCTTAACTATTTTAAAATAATTTGGGAAAATAAAAGGAAGAAAGAAGAAAATTGTTGGATGTAAGATATAGAAAAATTACAGCCTTTTTCTAAAAGTATATATCAGCACCTATATATGAGGCTATTCCTAGAGAATAAAATTCCTACCTTAAAAGGTACACATTATAAATAACCTTGGTATACTTTACTTTCTTGTTATACTTACTGTGTTTGTTTTTCATTTCGCAGTGGCCATTCAGGAGAAGAAGTACAGTTATGCAGTAATGCCATTAAAACATCAGATATTGATAATCCTGCACATTTTGAAAAGCATTATGAATCTAGTTCTTCTAGCACTTGTAGTGATAGCAGTGATAATGAACAAGGCTTTGTCACCTCCATTCAACCAGGAAACAGACCAAATGCAATGGGTACAAGGCCACAGCTGCACCAGAAAAGCGTAATGAAAAAGAAAGGTGGTCAGAAAATTAACTCCACACTTGAAGATAAAGAACAGATAGTGGTAGAAGTCACTGAGCGGTTAGGCAGTTGCAAATTAGACAGTCAAGAGAAAGCTGTTGCTTACGAACTTCCTTCTCAGAAAGTTAAGACTCAGATTTCTTCAAATAGTCCTTCATATGAAAGATTAAAAGCTTCAGGAAATGTTGAAAATAAATACAATATGTCAGAAATAACTCTTGTAGGTATAAGTAAGAAAAGTGCTGAGCATTTTAAGAAGAAATTTGCCAGATCAAACCAGATTTCTAGTTCAGTGCAGGCATGTCCTGAAGTAGAAAAGACAAATATCCTTAAAGTTCTGAGGGAGACTTTGATTGAATGGAAGACAGAAGAATCTTTGAAATTTTTGTATGGCCAGAATTATGCTTCTGTATGTCTGAAGCCCTCTTCAGCATGTCTAGTTAATGAAGAACTTGATGAAGATGATGTAAACTCTGACTCAGATAATCATTCCCTTGCCTTAAGGGGATCTCAGAATAGCCTGGATGAGTCTTTACCTTTCAGAGGTTCAGATACAGCCACTAATCCACTACCAAGTTATGAAAACTTGAAAAAAGAAACTGAAACATTAAATCTGAGAATCAGGGAATTTTACAGAGGACAGTATGTATTGAATGAAGAAATCACCATATCACAAGACTCAGAAGAGGTATGTCTTGATAGTTTTTCTAGGTTGCTACATTTGGAAAAGTCACCGTAACAAATCCTTGAGTTGGAACAAGTATATTAAATGTCATATTGTCATAAAGCTTCTTTCATAATTCTATCTTTTGGTTTAAAATGCCATCTTCACTATTGGCATTACTATTTTATAATTGTGTTGAAGCTTGTTCCAAGTAAATTTTCTCAAGTGTGTAATATATAATATTCTCTCTGATTTATAATAGACTAGAAAAAGGACTACATTTTCTTTTTCTTTTTTTTTTTGAGACAGGGTCTCGCTTTGTAGTTCAGGCTGTCCCTGAGCTCAGCCTCAAACTCACATCATAGCAACCCTCCTTCCTCTGCCTCCCAAGTGCCGGGATTACAGGCTGAGCCACCACGCCCAGCCCTGTGGTATGTGGTACTGATTGCTGCTGGGTGTGAGTCTCCACACTCAGTATTGTATGTGGTTACGGGGATTGAACCCAGGCCCTTGCGCTTGCAAGGCTTGCACCAGAACCACTGAGCTAAATCCCCGGCCCTGGACTACATTTTCTTAAAACTCATTCATGTAATAGGTGGACTTCAAAAAGGTTTTTTAAATTATTGTTAGGGATTCAGCTTTCGAAATGGAGTATTCATGTTTTATTTCCAGTGCAGTAGAATAGACTTGCTAGTTAGATGGTAAAATATTTGTCTGGAAAATATTTGACCAATATACACACTTAGTATGTTATAGATGAAAGAAATAATCAAGATACTTTCTGGGGAAATAATGGATGTAGAGAATGGAAAGAATGCATTCAGGTAGATTTAGATTTGAATGTCTGCTCTGTGATGTTTTTTGAGAAGTTAGTTTCTCTAGTCTGTTTCCTGTAAATGGTACTGTCATAACTTCACTTGCTCAGTTGTTTTAGAAGTAATATATGTAAAGTGCTTAGCACACTGCATGATGAATGATGTTACACAGTAAGTAGTATATGTAGTGAAGAATGCATTCCACTAATATTTAGGAACAATCTTTTAGTATTTCTAGTACCCACTTGTGATTGATAGGTATTATCTGGGAAATGCAGTCATTTGGCATGAGGAAGAATGGATAATAACCTTGTTTATTCCACAAAACTTTGCTATTAAGGACTTCTGAGTCAGCATGGCTCTAAATTTAAAAATATATTTGAAGACTTGAAAATAAAGAAGAGGAAATAGAGTAAAACTTTAGGAATTCAAGCACTTAGGAGGCTAAGGGAGAAGTGTCACTGCAAGTTCGAGTTGAAGGCCAACCTGACCCTGAAATTTATTACTTTTCTTCCATTGCATAATATTTAAAAATTTGTCACTGAAATAAAACAAATAGTGAGATACAGCTCATTGTATAGTCATATATGAATATACTCATGGAGGCTGGGGATTTAGCTCAGTGGTAGAATGCTTGTCCAGCAAGTGTGAGGCCCTGGGTTTGATCCTCCGCACCAAAATATTTTTTAAAATAGAATATACCCATGTAGTAAACACCAACAAGCAGATCAATACACGTAAACTAAATGTCCACTAATACCTGTTCTTAATCATTGCCTCTTTCTAAAATTAATGAGTAATAATAATAACAAATCAATATTTGCTGGTTTTGAATACCACATTGTTCTGTACCATTTCATGCTATGTCGTGTTTGTGAATCATTTGTTGTATTGTATTTATCTATAGTTCATTCTTTTGTTGCTGTGTATTCCAATATGTGAATACAGTAATCCCTTCATCCTTCAAGGAAGTGTTCCATGACCCCCAGTGAATGCCTGAAACTGGGGAGAATACAAAATTCTGTATGTTTTTTCCTGCACATATAAACCATGGATGGCCTGCATGCTTCAACAGCTGTTTGTATCATTGAAAAAGCTCTGAAAGGTTCACCGTCACTGGTATTTACCTACAGCAAGTTTAATTTCGAAGATGGCACAGTACAAGATTGACAGCAATAACAATAGAAAAATAACTATACAAAAAGTTTGTGAATGTAGTCTTTCTCAGAATATTTTACTATATTCACCTTTCTGGGGATGATAAGAGATGGTACAATGCCTATGTGATATATGAAGTCAGGTGAATGATGTAGGTATTATGATGTAGTGTTAGGTGACTATTGACCTTATTAATGTGTCAGGAAAATCCTGTGCTTCAAGTGAGCCTGATTATCAAGCCATAAGAATTTAAGTCTTAGGGATCTTTGATACTTGATGGTATATTTTGCTGAAACTTAATTGGAAACATTGTGATCCTTTGGTATACAGGTGACCTTAATGCTGCGTTCCATCCCAGGATCATATTCTGTAATCTTGTCCTCTGATACCTCTGTGAGTCGACACACTTGAGCAAATTTCAGTATTGGCAGTATTACTTATTGCATCAGTTTCTTCACTTTTCACTTACTATGTATGTGACTCAAAAAGTTCTCCAGTTCCTTATTTGTTTATACTTTTTAATAGCCGTATGTTTCCACTTCATCAAACATGTTGGTAAATCTTTATCCACCATACTATGTGAGTTATTTTCCTAGCTTCTCCTTCAAACTTCATGAAGCCTTAAAAATCATTATGACTTCACTCTGTAAGTTCTTGCAGGAGGCATTTACACATCCGTTGCAGCTTTGATGAAGTGTGTCAACAATAGCAAATGATTTATAGCACTATTATGTTGTCCATATTAGACTCTACTTCTATTACTGATCAATACCCAGTAGGTATATGTGTCCTTAGGAAGCCAAGTAAAGTGACTGAAATTGGAAGGTTGTATTTGGAGGTAAAAACACAACTGTGACATTTTCTTTTTCAGAGTTAACAGATTCAGGATAGCCAGGTACATTGCCTTGTATTAAATCAGACTTTAATGCCAACCTTTCTCTCCTCGGTATTTTTACACTTGTAGGGTGAAGCATTAGTAGAACCATTCCACAAACAAGATAGCTGTCACCTTCATTTTTTTGATCATGCTGCTAGACCAAAGGTAGAGAAATTTTGCTTTCTTTTGACAGTGCAGGAGTTCTTATTGCTTGTATTTTGTGTCCTGGTCGCCACATTCCAAAGCTTATCTGTCCTTCCATGTTTTATGTGCTGATGCTATCTTTGCACTTTTATGAATGTAGGTTCTATTGGGCTTCATCTAGAAAAGACTGTTTCATCACAATTGAGGGCTTGTTTTGAATGATGTCTTTTCTTCTTAATCAACTTGACTAGAAATATGGTGGGAGCTTCTTCTTTAGCAGATGAAACCCGTCTAGTCCCAACCAATTCCTGAATCAGTGTCATGGTCCTTTGTAGTAAATGGTTTAGTGTCACTCATTTAAGTTTTCCTTGCTGAAGTCTTGGTGTAGGTTTCATGTTCTCTGGCACAAGAGATTGCTGCCAGTGCCAGTTGGAACACATTTTCTGTTCTTATCTTCTACAAGTTACCAAGTCTTTTTCATCTTAATAGTTACCGTGCACTATGGATGAAGCTTTTGGAGTTTGAGATGTGACACCAGCACTAGCATGAGTTTGTTTCTCCTTTGCAGTTTCATGATATTGTTTGTCCTTATTGTAGATCTTAGCATTTCAGCGTACTATAGTTTTTCTAAGTCAAGAATTTTCATGTTAAGCATTTTGCAGCTTCTTTTTGCCACATCTGAATTGCTGCCATCACTAACCTTATACTTCAGAGCCATTTCTCAGTAAAACCAGGGCTATCTGAACACAGGCCCTGTGATTCCTGCCTCTGTTGATCTGATAACCAAAGTGGCTATCAAGGGACTAAGAGGCTAGAGTGACATATGTAAGCTGGATAAACAGGATAAAAGATTGCTTCTTGATCCTGCTAGATGGAATAAGATTTCATCATGCTTCTATAAACTTCAAACTTACTAATTTTTTTTGTTGTTGTTGGACTTTTCCATTTAATATTTTTGGACCATGATTAACCACTGCTAACTGACTAAAACCCTGAAAAGTGAGACCCCACATAAGGGGGGACTAAAATTTATGCTAATACATACATTTAGACTGTTCTCAGTTTGGTGCTGTCATAAACACACTGCTCTAGTCAACTTTCTTGTCCATGTCTTTCCTAATGTGCATGTAAATGCTGAAGGAAATACAGCTAGTACCATAATTACTAGATTATAGAATACTCTCGTATCCAACTATTAGGTAATGTTTAACAGTTTTCGGAAATGATTGTTTCAGTTTACAGTTGCACTACCACCATATTTTTGCTTTACTTTGTTTTACTTTGATTCCTTGCTGTTTTTATTGTTAGGTTTAGCTACTCTGATAGAAGTGGTTGGTGGTTACATTGTTTGTGTTGTAATTAATGAATTCAATACTCTTTCATGCTCATTATTTGAAATGTTTGCTTATTAACCATTTGGATAGTCTCTTTTGTGAAGTACTTCCTCAAGACTTTTTTCCAAGTTATCTAGCAATATCTAGAGCTTTTGTCTTAATTGATGTATAAAAACTGTATTCTATACTAGATAGAGACTGAATCCCAGAGTGCACCCTGAGAAATATCCTCTGCCCTTATTTTTAACATTTTTATTTTGAGAAGATCTCATTAAGTTCCTTACACTGATTTGAACCAGCTATCATCCCACCTCAGCCCTGTAGAGTGCTGAGATTACAGGTGTGCGCCCCTGTCGCCAGTAGAAATACATATGCAATTTTTAAGTCTTTTTGTTTTGTTTGTGTGGTAATGTAGATTGAACCTAGAGGTGAGCTACCTCCCCAGATCTTTTTATTTTTTAATTTGAGATAAGGTTCTACCCAGGCAGGACTAGAATTTGCAGTCCTCCTTTCTTACATCATATGTGTCACTATGCTTAGCAATTTTCAAGCCCTTTTTTGTGACATGTGTAGCGAATATAATCTTAATACTGAGACTTAGCATTTTAATATCTTAAATAACCTCTTGACTGATTTTCTAATTGTTCCCCTTAGTTACAGATTTGTGAAACCTTTGCTTATTCCAGATTTTTTTTTGTCTTCTAGAAACTTTTCCTTTCACTTGTAGATTTTTAATTTCCTGTATGGTAAGAAGTATATATCAGATCTCAGTACTTCCCCATATGTATGTCCAATTTATCCAGCCCCATATATTGAAGATTCTCTTTTTCCCCAGTGCTCTACAATGTGAACCTTTTCATAAATGAGATGTTTACAAATATGTGGATTAATTGATTTACTTGTCTCTCTCTGAGCTCACACCATGCTCTATATTAGAATAGATCTCTTCATCTACTTCTTTAAGATTTCCCTTGCCAGTCTATACTCTCTCTTTTCCTACAGATTTCAGAATCAACTTATCAAAGACTGCCAGGAATTTTACTGGAATTATAGCTAGCTTTGTGTGTAGATCCATTTGAGACAACTGATATCTTTACATTATAGGCTTCAACTTCTGAATATAATATATTCCATTTAGTCTTTTACTCTTATCCAAAAATGATAATTTTCTGTATAGGGATCTTGAATATGTTTTGTTGCATTTATTTCTAAATTCTTGATTTTTATATATTACTATTACTGCTGTCATTGAAGGTTATTTTCTAACTCATTTTTCTATAGAAAATCATTTTTTGTATGTTCTTTACAAAAGAACTTTGTTGAACTTACTCAAATAGAGTTTTATAATAAATCAGTAATTCTAATAACTTATCTGTAGGGCTGGTGGCTTGCTTCTCACATTGCATCCCTGGGTTTGATCTTGAGGTTGAATTTTTTTTCTGTAAATTATTTGGGATTTTATACAGAGGTGGTCATTATATGGACTTATTTTCCCTATTCCATTTCTTATTCCCAATATTTCTTTTTCTTGCTTTAGTCTACTAAAGATGATTTAGACATCTAGAACAGTGGTTTTCCTTGTCTCATTGTTTATCTCAGAAGCAAAGCTTTAAAAATTTTATCATTGAGTATATTGTGTATTTTTTCATACATCCCCTTTATTTGTCTGTAGAAGTTCCCTTGTTTCTGATTTACTAATAGATATTACTGTAAATGAATATTGAATTTCATTTAGTATTTTTCATGTTCCTATTAAGATGATTGTGATTTTTTTTTCTTTTCTTTTTTTTTGAAATAGGGTCTCATTTTGTAGTTCAGTCTGGTCCCAACCTCAGCCTGGAACTCAGCAATCCTGCTTCTGCCTCTTGGGTGCTGGGATTACAGGCAAGAGCCACCACACCCAGCACTGTGGCATGTGGTACTGATTGCTGGTGGGTGTGAGTCATCACACCTGGGATTGTTGTATATATTTACCAGGGATAGAACCTGGGCCTTTGTGCTTGCAAGGCAGGCACCAGAACTACGGAGCTAAATCCCTGACTCAAGATGATTGTGATTTTTATAATTAATTGCATAAATTTTTTATTATTAAGTTAGTGTTATATTTTTATATAAGCCCAATTTGATTGAGCTATAATAGCCTGTTTATATAATTTAAATCTCCTAATATTTGCCTCTGAATCCTTACAGATATTTTCAGAATGAATGAGATTAGCTTCTGAATAGATAATAGTCTCATCATAAAATGGACAGCTACAGATTAATTTAAAGAGAGATTAATAAATGAACAGTTTTTTGGCATGAAAGTCTACTTTGGGAACCCTCACCACCCCTAAATCTGAAGGAGAAAAGTAGGCACCATCCAAGGTCTTGGGTCAAGGAAGTATTGCATGTCGTAGACCAAACAAGAAAGAATACTATACTTATGGTGGGGATAGTTTCTCCCATTTGCCCCCCAAATTTCTTGTTCTCCACTGGCAGAACCCAGTAAAAGCCAAAGACTAAGGAAGCCCATTGATGCAGCCCACACAGATCAGCCTTCTGATGTACAGAGAAGGAAGAGGGGCTTGGAGGGAGTCCATCAGAATTAATATGTCTGGCATTGCCTATAATTTTCCTTTGTCAGTTTTGGATTGTAATCATTTGGCTAAATGTTGAGAAATGTATATATAAATTTATAGAAATAACCTGAGCCCAAGGGTGTGCTCTATTTCTCCAGAATGGATTTGCTTCTAACATGATTTTAGCAATCCCAGATCACCTTAAACTAGTCAGGCTTTGAGATGATTTGAAGATACTATTCAGTTTCCTGTAAGAACCCATCTGTTTTCCATACATTCTTAGGGTATAATTCTTCCAAGTGCCAGTCTCAAAGTTGAAGAGAATTGCCCATATCATTTTTTGTCGTGCTCTGAACTGTCATTTTTATTAGAAATGCTCTGCCCAGGTTCTCAGTACCTAAATTGCCTCTCTTGGAATTAGTGCCCTTTCATGAAGTACATTTCCAGGACCTCAGCCCATTATATTTTACTGCCTTGTTAGCTCTCTGATATTTTCAAACAAATGTGGAGTTTTTGTTTTTAACTTTTTCAGTTCCCAGAGAAAGAGTTGATTTTGATTCTCTTACCTGTTGTTTGTAGAAGCAGAACTTCCCACAATATATTTATAGTATACGCTCTGGGAAGGTTCTTTGAAAATTCTTTTTATAAAACACAATGACAGGAAGAGGTAAAGGTAGTAGACACCACATCCTATCTAGATACAGAGACTAGAGAGATGGTGACAAGGAAATTCTGAGATCCTTTGGTAAGGGCAAACCAGCATATGGTAGATTGGCCGGGAGAATACTCAGAGGCAGGTGAAGGTTAGGGAATTGTATAAAAAGGATTCAGAGGGCCAGGGATTTAGCTCAGTGGTTCCCGCACTTGCCTTGCAAGCGCAAGGACCTGGATTCAGTCCCCGTAACCACATATAATACTGAGTGTGGAGACTCACACCCAGCAGCAATCAGTACCACATACCACAGTGCCGGGCATGGTGGCTCAGCCTGTAATCCCAGCACTTGGGAGGCAGAGGCAGGAGGATTGCTGATATGAGTTCGCGGCTGAGCACGGGACCAGCCTGAACTACAAAAAGCAAGACCCTGTCCCCCAAAAAAGGATTCAGAGCTGTTCTATAAATCTCACTCTAATCCTTAACTCTCCTACATTTACTTATTTCATAAAGAAAATATTAATGTCCCTCTTACATAGATGAGAAAACTTTAAAAAGAGGGCATATGATTCATGCAAGTTCACATCAGCCTAATGGTTGAGCTGATATTCAAATTTAAGCCTAATTTTTTTCTTACGGTACCAGAGATATAAACCTTTATGTTTAATGTTTGTTCTGCTTAAAAAAAAAAAAGAATATCATAATAATTATTATGTTTTGCTTTGTTGAAACATTTGATTCAGCATGATCCCACCTTTCCACTGATAGATTCAAGTTCCCAGAACCAGATCAGAAAACGCATCGTCCTTGAAAAATTGAGTAAAGTGTAAGTATGATGATTATTCCAGTTTTATAATATTTCAAGATTAACTTGATATTTATGAGCTCATAATTGATAAATGTTATCCTTGAATTTTGAACAGTTTGAAAAATAGGGATTTTTTTTCACCTGTGAAATTTAGATTTTTGCCATATTATATCCAGGAAATATAAGATTTTGTGTAGAAGACACAGAAGAACACTATAAAGAGGAAGGTTGAGATTATAGGAGTAGAAAACCAAACTACGTCACATGTACTTGTAATCCAGTGAAGTCAGGAAAAAAATATATCAAAACAGACTATTTAAATACTCATTTGTGGTCAATATCACATGAGTTTCATGAGTGAATAAGAGATTAACAAGTTTTAACAGTCTGTTAACTAACTCTGCCAGCATATTTTGAGAACTATTTTCACACTCTACAACTTAAGTATTTGCTCAGCTCAACTTTGCACTTAGTTTTAAGCTTCCTGTGGTAGAAGTAATTGTTCTTGTAAATAGCCCACTCATTAAATGACACTTAAACTACTGTTTTGGCTTTTCTGTCAAAACAAACTTGAACTTTTTCCAGAAGTATGAAGACTATCTTAAAATTTTTAATCTGTTTTTTGTTGTTGTTCTTTAGCTTCTGAAAACCATGGAGAAAGTATACCACTGTTTAAGAAGTTGTAAACAGGAAAAAGTCTTAATTTTGTAGCAGTTTAAAAATAAACATTTTCTGAAGCCATAATACAGTATTTTGATCAAAGTGTACCAATATAATGTGAAACATAAATAACTTTAAAATACTATTTTTTGAATTGAAATCTTTATTGGTACATTACATATATACATCATGATTGCATTCAACAATGAGAATTTGTACCAGTATATGACACAACTTAATTCTCATTTTTTCCCATAACCCTGCCCATCCTACCACCCCCACCCCCCATATACATAAACTTTGTTTCCTTCCTTTTTGTTATAATCTCATTATATCCCCCCTTCACTCCATTACGCTTTGAGTGTTTTCTATTTCACAATATATAACATATATTCTAGAACTCGTTTATAGCTTTGTTTTCTTATACCAGAGAAAAGATACGATATTTACACATCTGTGACCTATTTATTTCACTTATAAGGATGTCCTCAAGGTACGTCCATTTAAGTATAAATGATTCAAACTTATCATTTTTATGGCAGAGTAATACTCCATTCTGTAGAAGAACCACAGCTTTTTTATCCATTCTCCAGTTGATGGACATTTGGGTTGTTTCCAAGATTTAGCAATCACAAACTGAG